>QANX01007788.1:0-18484 GCA_003254975.1 Ochetophila trinervis
ACATTTTTCGTTTTGATAAAAAAAATAAAAATAAATAAATAAATAAATCGTTTTCCTTTTCCTATGGTCAATTGGGAAGGTTAATTGTTGGGTATGTGTTTGACTAGGAGACTTAGGCTGGTTGGTAAGGCTGAGTAATGAGTATTTGAGCTAGAATTCTATTTGCAATTCCCTTTCAACTAAGTGGGATGAATTCAATATAAAATTTAATAAATTTTAAACTAGCTTAAAAATATAAGATATGCAATTAAAATTTTAATGGAGTATATAGAAGTTTAGATATAATTAATTTATATTTTAATATTTTTTTAAAATTATCAAACTATTATCCGGGATGATGATACGGAAGCCATAACTATGTTGCTGTTACATGATCATGAAGTGGTTAGCAATAAAATATGTGTAATTCTCATTGTTGGCATAGGTGGAATCGGGATGACCGCCCTTGCTTAGCTTGTTTACAGAGATATAAACAACAAAGTCCTGGAGAAACCTTTTGATATCAAAAGGTTTACAGTGTCTGATGAATATGACGTGTTCACATTCATAAAAATGATTCATGAGACACTTACATAAGAAAATTGCAATGTCAAGGAAACATTTCAACTTCAACATAGATTAGAGTGGCATTTGGAAAGGAAAAAAATTCTTCTCTTCATTGATGATATATAGAATATGAATTTTTTTTCTTTTTCTTTTTTGGGTTAAAAGAAGTGAGTGTTAGATATATAAGAAAGACAAATTGTTATTAAATAAAATTCATAGGGTTGAATGCCATCATAAAAGAAAAAGGGCAAAAAGACAAGCATGGAGTCAATGCCCGAACCACCACCCTTGGCAGGGCCCCAAAATCCATCTTTTCCAAATTTTCATATTTTTTTAGTTATTAAGTTGCACATTATTCGATGTTAATAAATAAAAAATAAGAAAAAAAACAAAAACAAAAAAAAACAACCAAACGAGCACTAAGGTAAAATTATGTTTTGTCGACAAATAATCTTCTATTATTTTATGTAAATTATTTTTTGTATTTAATATTTAGTTTTTATATTTTTTTGAACTTAATAAGCTTTGGCACATCAATTCAAACATTTACCATTATTAATTTTTTTTTCTGATATACGCAATTTTTTTTATAATTTAAAAAATAAAATGGATATTACACATTAAAAAAATGATAAAATATCTATTTTATAATATAAAAATATTGTACATAATATTGAGAAAAATAAATATGCTAAAGTTGAGATTAATGCTGTTAAATATTTATTAATTTCAAAAGTATATATGATAAATTTGAAAAATATAAAATAATATGGAAATCCACGTAAAATTCAAAAAGACTGTCAAAAATCCCATTATTTATATATTTATGGTTTTTCCCTTTAGAATCTTCGGTCTGTTGAAATTGTACAAGCTTAGCCTCGATTATTGAGTCCAATTTATGAAGATCGGAAAAGTTAGGTTCAAATTTTTAGAGTTTTATTTAGATTTAAATATTTTTACTGTATAATAAAATTTTTTTTTAATGATATAAATTTTTAATATAAATTTCTAGTAAATTGAAAAGTCATATATATTTAAATTATTTGCTATATGACACCTGAATTTATGATTTCCTTACATATAATTTTATTTAAAAAAAATACTTTTTAATTACAAATAAGAAAGAGAAGCTACTTTTTATTTATTTATTATTTTCTTATGAATAAGATCAGAAAAGCTATTTGGGGAAATAAAACTGTAACTCAAGTTATTGATAAAAGTACTGCATTGATTATCCTTGTCCTTACAGAAAAATCACGCACCGACAAAACGGATACTTAAAGCTCCAGCTCATCTCATTTAGCACCATTTTAAATATATTATAAATCATAATTTAAAATGGTGTGAAATCCGCACTGTAAAAATTTCCATTCCATTGATAAGCACTGAAAACGACACTATTGTATCTGGAATTAGAAGGAAGGAAATTTGATCTTGGAACGACAATATTTTCCTTGGGGTATCCCTGGACATTCGATGATGTTAGCGCCGGAAACATCAGCACAAACATAAACCTGGTAAAGCTGGCTGATACCAGATTTATCCGCTACACATTCTATTCCTGGAGTGTATCCAATTACTTTCTCTATTGTTTCTCTTATGCTGTTGAAGCTGTATAATTTCCCATTTGGTTTGATTCCTGTACCATCAAGTTTTTTTCCGCCAAAAAAATTAAATAAATTAATGTTCTATATAACACATAAATAATAAAACACTACAACTTACCAATAGTATACAGAGGATTTCTAATATATATAATCATACGCATACCTTCTTTTTGAAGAATTTTGAGCAAATTTACTTTCTGCTTGAGCTTTAGAGCAGCTTGGAAATAGGCATGCTGATCAAGTTCAGAGTAAGAGCATGTTCCATGTTTTTTCCATTCACGGGACCAAAACACTGAGCTGTTGCTGCTGGGGCACGTCAGTGATGGCCAACTCACTTGCAATGCGCTGCTCAAGTCTGAGATCTGTATCACATATATACGCATTATACAATATTCAACTCTACATATACATATACATATACATATACATATTTACTTATATTGATATATGTCGCCTTACTCATGTTGGGCAACTGGCACTCGATTACATATAATTCAAGATAATTTTCATTGACGAGCAAGAAATATAGTTGGATACCTTGTGTAGATCAAGATGGCGCTTGGGGTCGCAGTTGGAAGGGAAGGAGCCATCAATGTTATATGGCCAGAGACCAAGGATTGCAAAATCTTTTAGAGGCGTTCCAGTTGTGGGATAGCAACACCCACGCTCGGTGTTGCAGTATGATCCTGGCCACTGAAAAGGGTGTGAACAAATTAAACAGAACTTCCAAACTAAAATAGGAAATGGGTGTCTTGAAAGGAAGCAAAGAATAAATTCTTGCATGTATACATACATACATATACACACACACACACACATATATATATACCTGTTGTACAAGGTAGAGAAAACTGTAACCTTGAGAAACACAGTGAACCGCTACACATTGAATCATGAAAAGGCTGATGAAGATTGAAGATTGCTTCAAGTACTTCATCTCTTTCACCCCAATAGATTATGTAAATTCTTCTGATTTTTTGAGCAGAGGGTTTACATTATTTTAGCTAGCAATGCTTATATAGAGGTGGAATGTCATAACTATGAAAAGAGCAAATTACATATATACCTCTTTTGAGGTTTGCTAATATTATAAACGGATATTTCAGATTTAAGAAATGACACATACTTTAATAATCCGTTCAAAAAATATATTACCTGCCCTTCGTGGTAAATAAAAATACTATAATATCTTCATTTTTCTTNAAAAATTTTTATTACCTGCCCTTCGTGGTAAATAAAAATACTATAATATCTTCATTTTTCTTTTCTCTCTTCTTTCCTTTCTATTTTCTCTTTTTCTTTATTTCTCTTTCTCCCTCTTCTGCCCTTTTTTTTTTTTTTTCCCTTAATCTCTTCTCTGTAAATTTAGAAAACACAATTAAATTATAAATTTTTTATTAAAAACCATAAATTTCCAAAACAATTACCAAAAAAAAAAATTAAATAAATGGTATTTTCCTCCTAAATTTTTAGCTTTAACTGTGAGATATCTACAATTATTACAACCCTTCAATTTTCTTACCAACTAAACAACAAAGAGTTTAGAGTACCTCCCAAATCCTATTTTTATCCACCAGACCCATCATAAATGCACAAAATACATCAGTTTTTTATGTTTTTCTTTTTTTTCCAATAATTGTGGCTAGGAGCCTAAGATTTGTTTTCTTTTGGGTGGGAAAAGAAATATTTTCGGGAGGAAAATGAAAGGGGATCAAACTCTATAAAAGGAAGATGAAAAATAAAATTAAGGAAAAGAAACTCGAAATTGATGCCGTCAAAATTGCCTCAGGAAAGCATTAAACCCACATATCCAAACAACAGGTTTCCAATTCCGACAACAAAATCCTCCATTCCTCTCTCTTTCTTCTTCTACCCATCAGATACAAAAAATAAAAAAAACTAAAGGAAAAAAAAAGTATTGAAGAAGTGTTTTTCCAAAGTAGAAGGAGATTATAGAAGCTAAGGGAAAGAGAGAGAAAGAAGGAGGGAGACGGAGGGAAAGAGAGAAAGAGGAAAGGAGAAAAAATAGACTAGTCAATTGGGGAAATTGATTTTCTCGAGGTTTGATGGTTCAGGTAATGTACAAAAACAATTTTGCCCTATTTTAACAGAGATTCAATAACCGTAAAAAAAGCATATGTCATTTGTCAAACTTGAAAGATCTGTTTGTAATATGAACAAATTTCAGAAGAAATATATATAATATACCTATGAAAATAAATTATATAGAAGCACGTGAGAGGGTTAAACTTAAGAAATTCCAAAATCCTTCATACACAACAAATGTATAAAGAATGAAGCACATGAAAGGGTGAAACTCAAGAAGTTGCAATATCCGATGGAAAGTGAAAATTTACGAAAGTAGTTTGATTAGGCTAATGATGCAAATTGTTGCTCCCAACACTGACGAGGAAACCTTTAGTTGTTCTATCTGTCTCACCATATTAGATTTCATAAGGTACTAATGGGGAGTCTTTTTTTTTTTTTTTGATAAATACTAATGGGGAGTCTTGATTGTGATTAAATGTCAATTTTAAAGATCAAGCAAAAAATAAATCAATTTTTGCTTATACAAGGCAGATTTCGCACATTGCAGGGCAGAACTATCTTACACAAAAAGAGGCCAAAGAATGTACACTCGTACAAGATAAATCACACGACGTTCATTAACGTTGATTACCAATAATCCCCACAAGAGCAGTTTCCGTCTTTAAATTGATGGAATCGTTGAACATCTCTAAGAATTATCTGTCTACCAGAGATCAATGACATAAATTTAGCAGCAGAATGGCAGTCTCCACATACCCGAAGATTCTTCACCACTCGGATAGTTGTCCCAGGAGAAGTGTTTAGGAGCCCATATGCAATGGCCAATTTTTCACTATGATATCTAAGAGAAATTTCTTTGTCATCATCTTCCATATCAACATGAGAAACTAGAGAAGTATCAGGTACATAACCAGCAAGTTTCAACTTGTCAGCCAACTTATCAAGTGCCTCATGCAACCCTGGCGAAACAGAATGCACCCCATCCCCTGAAAAGAATTCATGAACTACATTGTTCACTTCTATGGAGCTACACCCAGGAATCTTTACCACTCCTCTATCTTTCATCAATTTCCTTAAGAAATCTACATCTTCCCATCTCCGGGCTCTTGCACACAAGTTTGATAAGATCACATAATCTCCACCATGAGAGTCATCTAATTCCAAAATCTGCTCCATCACTTGTTTCCCCAATTCTACATTTCCATGGTTGTTACAAGCCGATAACAAAGTTCGCCAAAGTATCGGCGTTGCCTTAATTGGCAACTCATCTATGAACTTGTAGGCCTCCCTTAAATATCCAGACCGGCCTAGCAAATCCACCATACATCCATAATGCTTCATCCCAGGAACAATCTTATATGTATCAATCATGCTAGAGAAATATCTAAAACCTTCCTCCACAAATCCAGCAAGACTACAAGCATATAACAGACCCAGAAACGTAATCTCATCAGGTTTAACTCTTGCCCTCTTCATATCTTCAAACAAAGAAATGGCCTTTGAACCATGCCCATGAGTAGCATATCCCACAATCATAGCAGACCAAGCCTGAGTATCTCTCGTAGACATATTCTCAAACACGCAAACTGCATCGTCCAGGCTCCCACACTTGCAATACATATCCACAAGCGCAGTGTTCACCTTCACATACTTATCAAACCTATTCTTCTTTACATACTCATGAACCCACCTCCCCAAGTCTAATGCTCCTAACAAAGCACATGAAGAAAGCGCGCTAAGCATAGTAACATCGGTAGGCTTAACATTACTCGCCTGCAGTTCTCGAAATAAAGCCAATGCCTCATTTGGTTGGCTGTTTCGAGCATATCCAGTAATAATCGCATTATACATCACAATACAAGGTTCCTGAATCTTATCAAAGATTCGACGAGCGGAATGGACGTCCTTACATTCAGTATACATGTTTATGAGCGTTGGTGATACATAAACGTTCAGGCTAAGACCGTGTTTGATAGCAAGGCAATGCAATTGTTTACCTTCTTCCATGGCTTTGGCGGTAGCGCAAGCCTTGAGGAGGGAAGGGAATGTGTAGTCATCCGGGAGAAGTCCAGAAGATAGAATTTGAGCCAAGAGCGAAATCGCTCTGAGTGGGGTATCAGAGCGTGCGTAGCCTCGGGCCAAGGTGTTGAAGACGACAATGTCGGGTTGAGGAATTTGGTCGAACAGTTGGTGTGCATAGTCCATGGAGGCGGTGGAATTAAATTTGAGAGTGCAGAAGTTGATAAGCTTCGTGAGGACAGAGATGTCATATTGGAGATGAGTTTTGATAGTGAAGGCTTGGATTTGCTTGACCTCCGAGAGAGAGTTGCAATTGGGTATGAGAGAGAGGGGAGTATTTGAATTGGTTTTGGTTTTTGGGTGAGAAAAGGGGCTTATTTGAAGAGCTGTGGCTGCCATACAAGTGCGTATGAGGTTACAGAAGAGCTTCAGACGAAGTCTCCAGGGGATAAAAATTTTGAGAGCGGGAGCAGGTGGGGATTTATAAAATTTTTAGGCTTTCCATCTAGGAATGGAAATTGGGTTGGGCCTTCACCCGACTGGACTCATATGTAATTCGGGTTTCACTCACTTTTTTATTTTATTTTATTTTTTATTACAATTATCCACTCACTTACTCATTATATAATTATTAGAAATCCAAGCAGCTAATTCCATGCCAGAACCTTTTAACTCGACTCGTAGAGCCAATCTTTTGGGAACGATATGAAAGACCAGTACTACCCATGTGAAACTAGAGGCCTAACGGTCGAAATGTTAAAATGGTAGCAATTTATCACACTTGCATGCATATTTGAGCTTCAAAATAAGTTTGATTCCAAAAATATTTTTCATAGATATAAATAACTGAGCTCAAAATGTTCGTATGTCTATAAGTGAGATGACTGAAGTTGAAGTGTCTGAGGTTGAATGTCCTAGAAAGAAATGTGCGAGGATGGTATTTGGCCGAGGCATTTTGTCTGAGAGTAATATTTATGTTAGTGCCAAATCAATAAGTGTAGCTCTAGAAATGTCCGAAACACACTCACGGAATGTCCAAAACATTCTCAAAGAAATAATAAGTCTCTTTTTCAGAAAAGTTCACACTTATAAGTTTTATGCTCGAATTCTTCCACATCTAAGAATGAGAAGTATTCACAAATACCAAAGTGTGGCTTAGTACAATATGTGCTTTCACCAACCCTTTCTTCATATAGTCAGCCATGAGATGTAGCTGTAGAGTACCCAAAGTAGCAAAGATCAGCATTTGGAGGCTTCATGTCTTGCCAATAAATCCAAAGTTAACTAACAAAATCCTAGAAAATAAGTTACTTTCAAGTAAACGGGTTGATCTTATCCATATGGATTTCAAATATATTGTGTTTTAGTTTAATGCAACGCAATGTCTTTATAAATACAATGAAATGAAATGCTAAGTTTTTACAATGCCTAAAGCTCTATATTTTCTTTATTCATTCTTTCACTATCTTCTTTCTCAACTAAAACCAAAGTGAAACAATATAAAACCAGAGAGTTACTAAGCTTTCTCTCTAAGAATATCTCAGCCAAATACCAAAAATCGAACACAAAAGACAAAAAGAAAAAAGTCAATCATTTTGACCCATTCTTAAACCACTAGCATACTACATATACAAACAGATATAGGAAATCAAATTAGGGCTTACTCAATCGACAATTAACAGAATCCTGGATGATGGATCTTACTAGCCATGCTAATCGATTGGACAAAGGAAGTATTGTTATAAGTAAATGATGATATTCAAACATGCTTACGGATGGGCTTGGTTTCGAAGCCATTGTGATTAGTGTGTCAATACATGGGAAAACTCTAACCAAGTCTCGAAACACTATAAATATATCATGATGCCAAAGAATCAGGTATGGAAAAATTCCTAGAAAAACTTTCTCTTTATTTCCTTCTTTGCAAAAACAACCTCTTTGATGAAAAACTAACTTGAGCATCATAGCCTTTATGGTCAATACCATATTCGATGCCAAGATTTCAATCTCATTTATTTGTTTTGTATCTTGTTCCATTATTCTCAAAGTTGTACAAAATGTTGGAACATAAAATAGTTCATACAGTTTGTGCCCACCACCCAGCTCAAACCCATGACCACAAGGTTGAAGGCCTTGGTTTGAGAGAGAAGTTTTTATAGTCACTTAAACATTGTTCATTTTCCTTAGTTGAAGCCCTTTTACCCAAATAAAAGAAAGAAAAAAAAGAAAACAAAGATCATATACCTAAAACACCTACTGAGAAGGTGAACAAGTCAAAGCTTCTAGAAGAGAAAGTGACCACCCCAGCTTATCGTGGAATATAGCTAATGGAAAGAGAAGGCAAAAGGAATGAAAGAGACTTACTAGAGTCCAGCTGCCACAACGTCTACATCTATACATCCCCTGCACATAACCAATAACGAACAACTCTGAGAAGTTGAACTTGGAAGCTCAACGAGGTTATTACGTTGGTCTTACAGCAGATGGAAAATGTGGATTATCTTATTGGGTTCAATGGGCACCATATGGAAGATTAGCCTTCTCATCAATGCCAATGTAGAAACTCGTCTAGTGGATTCTTGGTCATTGACAACTCTTAATTATACAATGTGATTCTAGGTAGGCCATGGATCCATACAATGACAGTCATCCCATTGATTTACCATCAACGTATTATATTCTTAATGGATGCGGGCATCATACAACCATATTCTAGCATTGAAGCAAAAGAGGATGACATCATCTTACCAAGTTGATCAATGATGCGTTCTTGAACAAAGAAGATCAAATTAAGAATGGTTGGATTTGTGAAGAGAACTATAGATAAAGATCAATTCAAGTTTCCAAATGATATGAACACTTTTCCGAGGCCTAACACTACAAAAAAAGTTAGCAGTTGCTACAAATTTTAGCCATAAAAATATTGTTTTTTAGCTAATTGGTGTTTTTTCTCACATTCTCCAGATTTGTAGCTAATCACTACAAATTTCATACAAATCAGCTACAAAACATAAATTGTAGCTCAATTTTGTAACTAAAACCTCAATTTTTTAGGCGGCAAAATTTCCCTCCTTCAAAAATTATAAATGTAATGTTCTTTTGCTACAAACACTTAAGTTTGTGTGTAATACTGTATTTTAGCTACAAAATATTTTGTAGCTCAAATATAATATGAACACCTACAAAAAAATTTGTACCTAAACTAAAACCGGTGGCAGTTTTGTAAATATACAAAACTTATGTCCTGTTTTTTATTTGACCAATTTAATTTTCCCCCTTCCACCTCCACCTACTCCGGAATCCCACACACTCAGTGAGAATCGATCCCATTGCTTTATTTATTTTTTATTTTTTCTGAGACTATCACAAAGGAGACGCCGATTTTAGTCTCAATTTTACGTTTTCTCGCTAAAAAAAGAAAGAAAGAAAGAAAGATATTGCTTTTTTGGTCCACTTTTCAGTACCAGACATCCAATTACTTTTCCAATTTTTTTTTTGGGGATTCATTTTACGTGTTTTATGGATCCCAGCAATAGTGGATTATTTTGGAACTGTATGGATATTTTGTTTTCTTTTAAGTTTTGTTCGAGTGAGAGAGCAACGCTTTGTGTGTAGGTATTGTTACTTCTATTTTTGNACTTTTCAGTACCAGACATTTTGTTTTGGAACTGTATGGATATTTTGTTTTCTTTTAAGTTTTGTTCGAGTGAGAGAGCAACGCTTTGTGTGTAGGTATTGTTACTTCTATTTTTGGATTTCTGTTTGTTTTTATTTTTTTCTCTTGTTAATTTTTTCTTTTCAAATATTTGAGTTATTATTATTTTTTTAATTTGAAGTTCGTGCTCTGTTTGGTTGGTGTGGAAATAGAGATTTGAATGTTGGGCGTCAGATTTTTGATTGCTGGGCTGAGACTAATTTATTGGTTTTACTTCTGATAAAAAGTTTGACTTTTTAATTTTGTTTAATTTCCATAAGCTTTTACAAAATAGTTGACTCATAAATAAAAGATAGATTTCGGTAAAACGTTCTTTTCAGCTTGAACGTTCGACTCTGTTCTTTCTTTCCTTTCTAACAGTTACTTTTTCGGTTTTCTATTCTTTTGGTTGATATTGTTTTTTTTTTTTTGGGGAAAAAGTGAAAGCTGAAGGAATTTTTGTTTATTTTAATTATTTTCTTACAGAAAATGCCAATGAAAATACGGCAAAGTTTGATTAAATCTTTCTTACAAAAAAAAAAATGTTTGATTAAATCTTGGAAAAACCGCCTACCATCGCTATTTGATGTATTGGTCTTAGTTGACTGGATGATATTGTCTCTTTTCTTATTATTCCCTTTTGTTATATGGGGCTGTGGTTTTTCAATGGTTGGTGTTTTTCAATTCCGGCTGAATTTTTTATGACCATATTGACGACCATATTGCAGGATTAGAAATGGAGACTTATCCCACAGCGGACAAGTCTTTTGAGAGAAGTGGTGGGGAAGTATGTGCTTAAAGAGAAGAATTCTATAGAGAAGTGTTGATCAGGAAAAATGGCTTTTGGTCCGTTGGTTTGGTATTGCCGCCCGGTGGCAAATGGGGCGTGGACAAAAGCGGTGGAGAATGCTCTTGGTGAATACACACCGTGTGCGGTAGACTCTCTAGTGGTCTCTGTTTCTCATTTGATTATTCTGGGTCTGTGCCTCTATAGAATATGGAGGATCAAGAAGGATTTCAAAGCCCAAAGATTCTGTTTAAGATCCAAACTTTACAATTACATGTTGGGGTTATTGGCTATTTACTGTACGGCAGAGCCTTTGTTCAGATTGATAATGGGGATTTGAGTGCTGAATTTGGATGGGCAGACTGGTCTTGCTCCGTTTGAGGTGGGTTTGTTCGCATGCTGCTCCAATGTTAAAAATATTACTTTAACTGGACTCTAGCTTGAAGTTTTTGTTTGTTCTATATTATAGAATCGTTCACATATTTGAATAACCTGCATGAGTAAGCAAACTTTAATTGCAAAGTAATTATTATTATTATTATTTTTTCTCTGGCAGATGATTTCTCTGATCATTGAGGCTATTGCCTGGTGCTCTATGTTGGTCATGATCGGTATAGAAACCAAAGTCTACATTCGTGAAGTTCGATGGTTTGTTAGATTTGGAGTCATTTATGCTTTAATAGGGGATGCTGTGATGCTCAATATCATTCTTTCAGTGAAGGATTTATATGATAGGTCTCTCTCTCTCTCTCTATGTGTCAGATGCATGGGAATATGCCACACTTTTCTTAATTTCTTTGACCTTTAAATCTGTTTCTTGCTAGAATCTAAACTTGATTTTTTCCTTGAAAAGAGATTTTAAGTGTGAAGCTGTATATCCTGTCATATAGTCAGATTTTGAATGACGGAAAAATGTCTTTGATGTGATTCACAGCTCTAAACTTGAAATGCCATTTGACTTATTAATTGCCTTGACAAATTAGTGGATTCAAGAATACCAAATCAAGTGTTTTTTTTTTTAAATAAAAGAAAAAAGAAATAACTATTTTACACATGCATGTATGATAGGGTTATTTTTAAATGGATAGATGAAAGTTTTGACATCAGTGAGATACAATAGAAACTCACAGTTCTGTTCTTTCTTTTTGCAGTTCTATAATGTATTTATACATCAGCGAAGTTGTCATCCAGGTTTGCCAGTTTTGTGTTTCTTTATTATCCTTTGTAATATAGGTTATACTTTTTTTTTTTTTAAATTAATTCCAGTTTTGTGATCTATTCTGATAGTTCCTCCAAGTTGGTCATCTTAGTTTTCTTTTCTGAGTTATCAGCTAGTTAGCCTCAGGCCATAAATGACCCTTGGAATTGTGGAGAGGCATTTTATGTAAATGGAATGATTGTACGCAGTTTTGCACCACTAACTGTTGAAGAATGGAATAAAATTGATAAAACTTGCAAAGATGGACTGGTAGATCGTCTTAAGGTACAAATTGCAATAAATTTGTACCATATCAAGTATTTTATTTATAAATTTTTCTTGTAAATGGGACTGATTTGTCTTAGGCAAATTTCATTTTATATGTTGATTGATTGTCTATCTTATCTAGGACAATTTTAAGATGGATAATGAGGAAGAGTATTACACAGAAGCAATATTTGCATCTATGAATCGACAGTATAGAGGCTATCGCTATAGGCTTCACAAACACTTTCTCAAGTTCAAGACAAAGGCAGAAGCTCTTCGAAATAAGCCGAAGGAAGGTGTAAATGAAACGGAGTGGAAATGGCTATGTGATTTTTTCTCATCACCTGAATTCAAGGTATGCAGCTACTGCTTCTTGTAATGGATCAAATAAAACTATTGTAATATGTGGTAAACAAAACACAATATTTAATTTAGTGTTATATTTTTGCATTTTTGTATTTGAACTAAACCCTAATACAATATGTAATCATTTATATATTGTATTTGATAGATATTAAATATATCTGTGGATTATTGTGGTTCAAGTTATTGGATGATGCCATTTCACTAGATTCATTATACAATATTCATAGCCTAACATGTATTCTTAGAACAGTTCAAATCAGAACAGGGCAGCAAGTTTAGAGCATTAGAAATACATTTTATTGTCAAGGATAAAGATAGCTTAGACTGCACGTAACTGCCCACTTATAAATCAACATTCTCAACATAATTGGTATTTCCATTTCTTAAAATTTCATATTCCAGAACAAGGTTCCTCCATTTTCCCTTCCCAACAATTCTGAATTCTGATATTTATGGCAGAGCACGACTAGTTTATAGAAGTCTCTTCTCTAAAGCTGTTAGACATCATTCTTTTATCATAATAAGCAGTTCTTTGATCATTGGAATGTTTATCTTCTTCAAAAATAACAAAATCTATTATTATCTTCAACCATGCTTGGTTCCATAAGATTCAGCATGTTTCTTCACCATATGGTATTTATCTATAGCAAAGTTGATGCATCTTTGTTTATTTATAGTCAGAAACAAAGATGAGAAAACAAATTACAATATGTGCTAAAATGTTTACTTCACTTTTGAATTGACAGAAAAGAAGTTTAGTGAATAAGAAAAATAGGGCTTTTCGAATGACAAATCATTGTTCTGGAACTAAGTCGTTCGCTCGAGTGTCTGCTGAAATGGTTAGTATATGCCTATTCTGTTCAATAATAAATTTTATTGTCCTTTACACACACATCTTGTCTTGGATATAACATATTATTTGCTGCATACCTGGAACAAATAACAATATCATAGAAAAACCAGTTTGTCACATACATGATCAATATACTTAAGTCATTGCTGCTGATCTTAATATATGTGAATACTTTATCATTTTCAGAATAGTACAGAAGATGATGAAGTTGATAGAATTCAGCTTTGGTATGAGACACATTTTAGCAAGAAAAATAACAAATGGGTTGATGAACAATCAAAGCAAATTTATGTAAGATTTATAGTTCATTATCAGTGCTCTTTATTATACAATTATGAATTTCATTTGACATTGTTATAGGAAAAATTAAGAGAATTGCAATTGCAAGCTGAAGTTGAAGGGGGTACAATGACTATAGATGATATATTTGACACTGTTTTACCTCAAAAGGTTGGTAATTTGGGTTTTGGTTGCCCGGGTGGTAAGCGCCTTTCAAAATCAGAAATGCGTAGGGAGCAACAATGAAGGGAAACATTAGAGAGAGCAGAGGCAGCTGAAAGAAGGAATGCAGAATTGGAGAAAGAGGTTGCAGAATTAAGGGCTCGAACCGATGCGATAGAAAACAGATCTCAAACACTGTTTGAAAAATTTAAAGCTGAAATGGAAGCTAAACTGCTTGAGCTGGAAGGATCACATCCACACTTCACAACAAACTTTGGTAAAGTCCCTAATTTTGAAATAGATCTGTATGTATTAATATATTCATACTTGAATGTATGGGAAAAAAGAAAATGGTATAGTTTTGCAGTATGTGAATGAAACATAACTTGTCAATGTATTAACTGTTTTGATATATTATCATTGATTGCAGATTCAGGCCATCATGAACCTGATGCAGCTGTTTGATTAAGGAAAATCAGCTTGGAAGGGTACTTTAAGAATGATAGGGTCTTCCCACAAATTTTGATTATATACCAGTAAAAACTCTAAACTCTAAATGGTCATTATCTTTAGGACATATGTATATATTTTGATGGATAGTTTAATATGCTATATGAAGCTGACAATGCTTGATGGTTAGACTATACAAGTGTCATGATGAAGTTCTAAGCTTGTTTTTTGTATGGATACTTGACTTAGGGTACTTAGACATTTTTAGCAGCCACTACTAGCTGGATCTGTGAAGCTGGAAACTTAACCTAACCTGGATATACCCATTACTTTTTTGTTTATGTAAGGGTGGAAAATGATGTACATTGTAGATGCTGGAAGTACTCTAATGTACTTAGACATTTTTAGCAGCCACTTGAATGACTGTGTATTTTGGTTAGTATTGTTTATTTTATCTTGGAGTGGATGTATATATTGTTTCTGAATATTGAAGGTGGAAATCTCAATGTGTAATTGGAAATATACCATGTTTTCATATATAGCCACAAAATTGTATCATAAAATAACAATAGCTACAGATAAATTTAATTTCGTAGCTGGTGAATTTCATTGACAAACACAAATTTGGTCCCTCATGATGGATTGCTACAATATATATTATCGTAGCATTTGATCAAAAATATCCTGACAACTACATTTGACTACAATTTTAATTTTGTAGCTTTTCACCATCAAATTCACAAATAATATGTTGTAGCTAATAGTAGTGACAAATATTACGTGTAGCTAATGTAAAACAGTTACATAATCAATGGCGTAGCTCAAAGTAAACAGTGACAACAAATTTCGTAGCTGAACAATCCCTCATTAGCTACGAAACAAAGGCTTAACCATGGTTGAGTATGGTTTATTTACTGTTCATTATTAGCTACGAGTCCAAAAAATTATGTAGCTGTAGAGAATTAATCACGCACCAATTGCTACGACGGACCTACGAAATTATTTTGTAGCTAAATAGGAAACAACTACAAAAACAGCGAATTTGCTACAATAATGGCTTGTAGCAACTGATCACTTTTCTTGTAGTGTAATGATGATTTAAGCATGATATCCAAGCAATGGATGAATGTGGTAACGATGCTCGGGAGTTGCGGAGACAAAACGACGTTATTTTAAAAATAAGCATCTTATAATGGTAGTTTCATAATTTTAGCTATTTTCGGATTATAATGGCAGTTTTGTAAGTTTTACTATTTTCGTATTTTATTTATTTAGGATTAGTTTTCTGCCTTAGGATTACTTTCTTAATATTTAATGGTTTAGATTGATTCTTGATATAACACTAATCCTTATATAAAGGGAGATCAATTCATTTGTAAGAGATAGATTTCAGATTTTAATCAATTGAAAGAATTAATTTTCTTATTGCTCCCAGGAGTATTCTTGCAAGGTGAGGAATCAATTTCTTCTTCTTGTTGCATTAGGAGTTGAATTCTCTTATCAAAGTAGAAATACTTTGTGGCGATTGTTCTTTTCTTTCCTTAGTCTTCTAATCCATGTATTTAGATACAAGTTATTTAAATGTTTGGTAGGGCGGGTTCTTGTTTTCAATTATTGTTCAATATTTCTTGTGTGTTTTGGGGTTTCAGATTCTTTAATCTTGGGTTTCCGCATCACTTTTTCTACCAAAAAAAAAAACGTATTATATTCTTTAGTCACCCATACTCCATTCCCGTTGAGGTGGTAGGTTGATTTTCCACCACACGCTTGGTGAGAGCGAGCTTGATATTCATCTTCCCCAACTGGTTCTTGAATGCCTTTATGGTAGCTCGAAAGTCATTTGTCAAGTCATTCATAATAACTTACAAGCGTGCTATTGCCTCTTTTGTAGGAGAAAGTATTATATGTAATGATTATATTATGTAATTTGTGTCACTTATAATCATCACATATAATGCAACTTCAATGACATATGATTAAGTACAATGTTACATGACGATAAATTGAATGAAATGTATTCGTTGTATTAATATTTTGACGGAAAGAGCTAGGGCTACAAGTACATGCAACAAAAGCTCTCACCTATGCTAGTGGTCTAGCCTAGAGCTTGCCGAGTAGCTAGCTACCTCTTTTAAAGATATTATTTAGCCAGTACCCTCTTGACAAGAGATAACATCAAAATGCACGAAGAATTAATACATATTTTTACAAATAAAAAAAATTTAACTAACAATGACTTAACTAATAATCGTATATAAAAAAATACGTGCAAATACATATAGATCGGACACTGTGCATGTCATTCAAGATAGAGAACGAGATACGTTTAATTTGTAGTCATCCATTTTTCTCCCTACTTTTTCTAGCTACATATCAATGTGCTTGGTATTCATTCAAAAAAGAAGAAGAAGACAAATTTTCTTGGATTTTTCAACCACAAAACTCATATTTCTATAAATCAATGTGTTCCATTATTGGCTAATAAAAGCTTCTGTTCTTGCAAAATCTTATTATAAAATATATATACATGATGTGGGCATCGAGCGCTCTTCTAGAATGGATGTTCGTGATAAGGACATTACGTTGCCAAGTGGACCAGTGACGCGTTCTCGAGCTAAGAAGATCAAAGAGGGAATGCTTGGACTTGTGAAAAGAATTATGGATGAAGATCGATTCAAGTTTCCAAATGATTTGAACACTTTTCTGAGGCCTAATGATGATTTAAGCATGTTGTCCAACCAAGGGATGAAAATCGTAATGATGCTCGAGAGTTGCGGAGACGAAACAGCGTCATTTTAAAAATAAACAACTTAGAATGGCAGTTTCGTAATTTAGTTATTTTCGGCTGATAATGGCAGTTTTGTAATTATTTCTATTTTCGGATTATTTTTATTTAGGGTTAGTTTTTAGCCTTAGGATTACCTTCCTAATTTCCTTAGGATTACTTTCCTAATTTTCTTAGGATTAGTTTCCTAATTATTTTATGGTTTAGATTGATTCTTGATCTAACCCTAGTCCTTATATAAAGGGGGATCAATTCTTTTGTAAGGGAGATTTGAGTTTTTAATCAATTGAGAGAATTAATTTTCCCATTGCTCCCAGGAGTGTTCTTGCAAGGTGAGGAATCAATTTCTTCTTCTTGTTGCATTAGGAGTTGAATTATCTTATCAAAGTAGAAATACTTTGTGGCGATTATTCTTCTCTTTCCCTAGCCTTCTAATCCACATTTTTAGATACAAGTTATCTAAGGGTTTGGTAGGGCGGGTTCTTGTTTTCCAATTATTGTTCAATATTTCTTGTGTGTTTGGGGTTTCAGATTCTTTAATCTTGGGGTTCAGCATCAATACATTACAAGGTTGATGTGCTCTAGTCCAAATAGGGACAACACAGCAGTAGTTATCAACATTTTCTCAAAGCTTAAAGTCTTGATTCGAATCTTATCTATAAAAGAGCTTCAAATGGACCATAGTGCTAGCTATTGGAGATGAGGTACAATTTTTTCAGAGAAGTATAAGTACCCACTACACCAACAAATGACCCAGTGACCAAAATTCCCATAATTATCACCAACTCAAACCCAAAATTCCTAGCAGATTTGTTAATCTTAAGGTAGCACAGGCAAGGTAACAACAATGACACTGTGACACTCAAAAATGAACCTATAAAAGCCATTATGTACCCAAATAATGGCACAGTTAATGGCACAAATACTGTGCTTATCACAAGTACTGTTCTAATGAGGATACTAATTAGCCGACTGTTGCGAAAAACAAACTTCTCTTCAATCGCAGAGGCAATAGGAGTGATTATAACCGCATGGTGAGAGGATTTATTAGTGTGGTATAAACTGCTATTTTTGTACTAATTTTCCTTATAGGAAGGTTCAATGTCACTTGAGATTTCAAATATTCTCCGTACATGAGATAGTCTATTATGGCCATTGATCTATAGTTGATAGTGATTGTAATAAAGCAAACAAATAATACCTGCAATCACAAATGAAAAGTTGTGAAAAGTTGATAAATACCCCCATAATACTATAAATATAACTATTACTTTTTCTTTTATTAAAGGCAAAATAAGTAATAATGTTTTTTACAATCATACTTCTACTTTATAGATTTATGTTATCATAGAGGTACTAATATACTATTTTTATAATGCTAAAGTAATCAGCGAGAAACCTCTTTTTTTTTTTTTTTTTTTT
>QANX01007789.1:0-240958 GCA_003254975.1 Ochetophila trinervis
ATCTCTATTTTTATAAATTATGTGGTTCTAAACATTTCACTTATATCCTTGTGATTAGCAATTTTTTGTTAACTTTAATGGATTAAAGGTATATTTGGAATTGAAGTTGGAAGATTTAAGAATATCAAATGCCGACATGATTGATAGAAGGGTAAAAGAGTCTCAGGTACTGAAGAAGGCAAATCCATATCATAATTATATTTCCATCTTGATAACGAATAGATTTTTATGTTTTTTATGAAATTATCTTTGTAAAAGTGTATCAAAATTCAAAATCCAAATTAAAACAAACTTAGACGATAAAACCCATTTAGAAGAAAGAGATAATAAACATGTACATTATATATATTATACATCTATTTACAATGAAATACCTAATTTCAACTGCTATAGAAAAATGTTGGTAGACTTTTGCTTTTGCTTTGATCTTGATCTTTTTCTTCTTCTAGGTTTTTTTTTTTCTTCTCGTGTTTGGTAGTCGAGGAAAAATATGTGTTTTTTAGTTTGATAGAGAAACAAATTAGTGTATTTTTTTATATAAAATTTTACTTTATCATAATAATAGCCTATTTAAGAAAATATAAAATTTAGTTTAATATTTTCAAATATGTGAAATATAAAAGTATAATATATGCTATAAATAGTATACATATTAATAATATTATGAGTAAGATGGTAAAATAAATGAATTCATTATAATTGCTGCTTTTCTTTTACTGAAATATCTCATATTTTTTAACTTCATAATGCTCCTATTTACTTCACTACTTGCATTTAAAGACTGTATTTGCATGTATAAAAACACAAATATTTTTAATTTTAAATGCTGGAAAACAATAACTATTGTTTTGCTCAAAGAGAATTTGAAAAAATTAAAAATTAATCGTAAGAGATATAGTTGATATTTTACATTTGTCTAGAGGGCCCTAAGAAGTAAGAACCATTGGCCCAACGAAATCATGTTTTTTTTGTAAATAATTTTTTTATTATCTAAAATTCGTTACTTATGAAATATCTGAAGCCATTTAAGTTATTTTGCACCAATATTTAAAAGAGAGTGTCAAGATACAAATTATATTAATTATTTATGATGAAATAGAAGAAAATTTTAGAAGGTTTGGATGAAAGTTTTTATATCTTTCATATATTTTAAAAGTAGTTGATATTAAAATATATATATATATATATATATATATATATTTTACAGAGCCCTTTACACCTCTTCTGCTTCCCTTTCTTTTGTTCAGGAGATCTCCTCAATCACTTAAAACCTAGTTTGATATCTTCTTTTCTTTTTCTTTTTCTTTTTTCTTTTTCTTTTTTATGGGTATGGATTTGCCCCCCCTTTTATTTTATTTTATAAAAACTCCCTTTATTGAAGGATTACAACTGGAGCTTTGACAAGATTATTAAATTAATAATAAAGAACATTTGAAAAAACAAAAAAAAAAATTACACATTCAGTTGGATATGGAGGGAAAATAAAAAATAAATAAATAAATAAATATTGAGACAGTCAAACTTTTAAATTAATAAAAGTGGTTTTTGCCAACTAGGTTATGCCAATCGAACTTTTTAAATTAGTATTATTTATCCTTTTATGTTATATTATTTTTAAATTAATTTTATTGTGATAACATTTCAAATTTCTAAACCATATCAAATCTTATTATATTATATACACGTTTTGTTAAAGTGTAAAATTACAAGAAGACCGTAGATAGTTTTTACCCAATTAGAGAAAAAAAAATTTGAGTAAATATACTGGAAATATCTGATGGTATATTGGTGGTTTCAAATAGGTATCCTAATTTTATTTATATATTTATTTTGCGTTTTAATATTCAAAATGAGCAAAATGTTGTACGATATGCACTTTAAATATCACGTGTGTGATAATTATCTACTTGTAACTAGGGGTGGGCAAAACCGAACCAAACCGTTCAAACCGAACCAAACCGTTGCTTTTGGTTCGGTTTGGTTTGGTTTGTAGAAGAAAATGGTTTGGTTTGGTTTACTATGTTAAAAAACCGTCATTAATGGTTTAGTTTGCGGTTTGGATAATTTTTGGACCATACCAAACCGCAAACCGCACTTAATAACCAAACCGTTTATGAATGGTTTGGTTTGGTTTGGTTTGAATGATCCTAATGGTTTGGTTTGGTTTGTTGTTAAGCTAAACCACCATTTATAATTTGGTCTGAATTTTTATAAAAAACCAGACCAAACCAGACTGCGTCCACCCCTACTTGTAACATTCCATTTTGTTTAGGTATTAAAGGTGCGTTTGTTTGACCGGATAAGGGACTATATCCGGTCTCTTCTCTTATCCAGTGTTTGATTAGGACATTCGATTCTAAATTCAATCCGGTGTTTTAGCTTGATTTCTAATCCTAAGTAGAGGTGGAGAATTGTAAGACCCGGACTCGGATTTCTCCCTCGCGCACTTTCGCTCCCATGCTTACGTTTTTCGGGCTTCGATTTCTGTAGGTAAGTCTTTGATTCCTTAAAGGCAGATTCCTTTTGATATTCGATTCCTTCGCATCAGATCTTTGATTCTTTCGGGCTTTGTTTTTTAATTGATTCCTTCGCATCAAATCTTCGATTCCTTCGGGATTCATTTTTTAATTGATTCTTTCGATTCCGAAGAAGGGGTTGCTAATCTTCAACTTTAGATCTTCGTTCGCATTAGTCGGATTAAAGGCAGATCCTTCCTTCTTCACTCATAACTCTCTGCTTTTTCTTCTTCTTTGTTTCTTTTTTCATGAATTATTTTAGAGAATTCAAAATTTGTATTTGATCGTTTTTCCCTTGTTTGATATTTTCGGTTTCTTGGTGTTTGCATGTGATTTGTTGATACAGCATGTGGGTTTTTCATACTCAGATTGGAAATTTTCTTTAGGGTTGTTGATACTCCTTTGTTTTTCATACTTCTCATCAGTAGGAAATTAACACTGGGTTTTTCATTTATGATATGGTTTACTATCAGTATCACTTATGTTTCTTGCCAATATTGTAATTAACACCAAGAAAATGTGAAGACTGCCCAGTTCATATATTTTACAAACAATGTGAATTTGTTGGCTGAATGTTGACAGAAAAAAAAGCTTGAAAGGAAGGTTTTTTGAATCTCGACAGGTTGTTGGCTGAATATTGGATGTATTAGATGATAATTACTAGGAAAAAAAAAGCTTGCTTTCATGCTTTTTAGCTGCCTAAGACTGTTTTGGTGTGTGACAAAACTTTTTCCTATATATTTCGTTGCTTTGAAACTCAACCAAGATTCATGGAATTAAAATTATCTTTGCACATACCTCTGTTTGCCTTTGTCAATTATTGGTTAGGTATTTAACATTTGTCAATGAATTTCATCTTTTTGAAAAGAAAAAAAAGGAACTTGGGGATCTTGAGGTATTTGTTGTATATGTGTATGGTTGTGATATTTGCATTTAATATTGAGAAATAGGAAGAAAGGTACTTATGCTATATGTGTATGGTTGTGATCTGGTTTTGTTTGTCAGTTTATGCACTTAGCAATTTCCCTACTGAAGTGGAGTAATTTCAACTGAGCATGGAACTGAAGTCACCGGAGTCATCATGTATCCTTGAACTCATTGAAACTGCTATACTGCAGGGATTCTTTGCCTTTTATAAAGGGTTCCTCTTAAACTTTGGTCGGCTAGGATCTTGGAATGTGGTTATGTTTCTAATGTTTGAGCACGTAAGATTTGCAACTTCATGTTTGTTTTGTGTACTATTTTGCAAGGTTTTCAGAGGTTTTTCCTGGTTTTTGCTTAAAGTATTTTGACAATGCCTAAATCATTCACCATTTACTCTCAATGGTAGTTGAAGAATGTATTCAGAGGGGGAGTATAAACCTGTGCCTGGTAATGGTCTTTTACAGATTCTTGAACACTCATTTTTTTTCTCTTCTGAGAGGCGATGCCAAAGTTCCTTTTTTGGGTAATCTTGCCAAAGTTCTTTTCTAAATATTAATTCTTATGTATAATATAATTTCATTATTGTTTCATTAATAGAGAGTTGTAAAGGTAGATTTGTGAAAAGTTATAACTAGGGTAAGCACCAGATGCTTTACTGCCCATTGGACTAGACATTGTCATATGTATTTCACATTGTTATATGATTGAATAGGCCATGATTTCCTAAGATGGTTATTCATCTTTGTTGCAGGAGCTAAAATTGTGTCAGTTTAAGAATTTCTTTGTTTCTTTGCAAATGAATGAATCAAGAGGCACTTGGTAAAAGTAATGATTAACTTATTATCTCTTAAATACTGCATTCGAATAGAATTGCTTTTTTTTTTTTTTGGGTAAAAGAATAGAATGCTAATAAGTTACATTCCAATTTCAATAAGCATGTTATTGAAAGTCAAAAGTAAATTTTACATAATCTGGTTTTACTATAAAATGTTACAAATATTATTAAATTATAGATAATATTATTTTATTATAAATAAGTATTATTTATTATGGGTTTTAAAATGACATATTTTTTTAAAATATAAATAAATTTTAAAATGACATATAAATAAATTAAAGATATATATATTTTTTTAATTTTAGCAGCTGTTGTTGTGAACAATTATGATATATTTATATTAAATTATGTTTAATATTTTCTAAATGATATAATAATATGTTTTATTAAATTTATAATTAGAAGTATATTATAATATATTTTATATATCATGTTTATTTAAATTAATAATTAAATTACATTTTATAATATAATTTATAAAATATAAGGTATATTGTTAAATTGAAATATAATTCAGTCTAGTTTGAGACTGTTCCAAACACAGTATATCAAATCATGTCATCTAATTCGAGATTGTACCAAACATAGAACAAGATTTGAGAAATCCAATCCCAATCCGATTCAATCCTGCCAGTTATATCCAATTCGATCCTGCGTACCAAACGCACCCTATTTTCATTAGCTATATTAAACAAACCTTTAGTCTAGAATCAACATATTTTGAACTAATCCTATGATTGCTTCCCAAGAAAATGGAATGACATTTCATTCTCAGCAAGGTAATGAGCACATAGTACATCTTCATTTCATGTTGAAGTCTCCAAAATCAAAGAGAAGAGTCCAAGTCTCAGTCCATTTTTTCTATCTCAAAACCCGGATAACTGTACCAAGCCAGTTTTCAGGAATATCATCCCTCAATTCACCATTAAGTGCCCTCACTGAATGGCTTGTTCCTGCCTGTACCCAGTTAAGATATATCTCAATACCAAAAGGTTTTAAATCTTAATTAAAAAGGGTAATTGTGTTATTAGAAACACTATGAAAGTTACCTTGATTTTCACAAAAAATAAAAATAAAAAAATGAAAGTTACCTTGACAATGTAAACATCAATTCCGAGTTTTGCTATCATTGCTGCTTCTGATATCTTAGTCAGCATGCCACCCGTTGTATCATGAGCTGCTACGGTTATTTGAACTGTTAACAAACACAATTTGATCAAACTAAATCTCAATAACCTGTTTGATATATTGGATTATACTGAACAATTTTAAAACTAGTCAATTTGATTGAATTAAACCTAAAATAGTGCAGTCTAATCTAGGCCAGTGTACTTTTAAATAGCAGATCCTAAGTTACTTCAAAGTGCTAAATGATTTTTTGAAAACAAGTCTTCCTCATCAAAGTACTAACATTTGCTATTGGAAATCCGAAGTACAAGTCGAAACCACTTACAAACCTTGCTTATTCATGTTTTCGAGTGTTGGCTTCACAACAGACCAGCTCCCATCTTCACTCACAGCTATAGTAATCAAGAAATTCTTCTCAAAACCACAATTTGATAATAAATCTAACATTTGAAGGAGAATTATTTATGTTAAAGGTGAGGCGTTACCAATTTCTTTCAAGAGTAATGCATTGGGTTCTGATGGTGGACGATCATATACCCCCAAAACATCTGTCTTTCAATCTAAAATTAATTGCAACAAATTCATTCGTGCACATCAGATGCTATTTATTACTTGAGTTGAATATCAAGCTTTAACCAATAAGATGTGAAAAATTATACGCTGTACCCAAATTAGCTGGGATTTAGATTTTACTGAGATTCTTAAATCTCACAGTACTAGGGTAGGATAATGGACTTTCGTACTCATACAGAGAAGCTAGGTTCATAAGAGAGATTACTTACATTCAAAGTTTCATATTCTGACATGTAACATAACTAAAGGAATTGGCTAAGCAGATTTCTCCTTCAAAAAGAAATCTCAACCAAAGAAAAAAATGTAGAAGTCTTTTAAAAAATATTATAGGAGATGAGTACTCTCCTGCATGGAATTCTAACAAGACAACTTTAACATCACTATATGAATAACATGGGAACAATTATATGCTTACCATAAAATGTAACCAAAAAAATAAAGTCCTTTCAATATAATTGTTAAGAACTTATGCTATGGAATTTGAAAACATCTTGTATGCTTTATTAATTCTGCAGTGATATTGGTAATATTTGTCTCCACTGTAAGTAATTATGTTCACTAGGTAAGTATAATAAACCATTGTTTTCTAGGGATGAAAAAGCAAATTCATCTGGAAGACCTCAATGTCTAGTTATGAGTTGTGTCTCTATTCAAATGTCTACAACCAAAACATTTAAGCTAATCAATGGACATAGGATACAAGAAATACAACATATTCAGGCTTTAAGTGTTCAGCAAGATGACGTATGATAACATCACCGCTCAATATGGTGCATCCCTGATCAGGAAAAAAAAAATAAAAAATAAAAATAGAATCATCAGTAAGTGAAGAATAAGTTCTGAGCAGATTAATTTTAATAGAGACCTAACCAGTAAGTTATCGAGCACAGCATCTCCATGCATAACCTTGGAAGTAGATAACAATGAACAACAGGGTGTCATCCACAAATTTTATTAATCTTTATAAGCAAGGAAATTGTAAGAAACAAGATGAATATTACATTATATTACGTCAATTTTCTATCAAGTTTAGGACACAAACTTACAGGTACATAACCAGAGTCAACGGCCTTGGCCACAACAGATAAATCAGCTAGCGCAATCTGCAGAAACAAAAGAATTCAAACTTATAATATAGATCATAAGATACCTTTTCCAGGTCTGGAAAATCAATAATGAAAGAAGTAATAGGAAGGGGGCAATAAGTGATTCCAGAGTCAAAGCATATACATTTCTTTTACTGGTTGACCATCCACATGAAAATGGAGACATTCCAATGGAAGGAATACCCTCTGCAAGGAAATTGCAGAACAAAACTTTCAATGAAGTGATATGATATGTATCTCAGAGACAATACAGTAAGCAAGCAGGGCCAATTAAGTAGACAGAAGCAAGCACAAAACCATAATGGTGGAATGGAAATCTCATAAACAACAAAAGCCTTGTGCAGGAAAAAAAAATGGCGGGAAATTGGAACAAGCACAGTATTTATTTAATTTTTTTGATACATGAACAGATAAATCAAAAGGAAAAGACAGGCAGAAAGTGCACAGATCTATATATGGACAACAATAGAGGATTCTACTAGCTGCATCTGTACCTCTGGCTAGTGCTCGAACAATTTCAAGATTGAGCTTCGTAACCTGTTATAACTAGAACAAATTAACTTGACAAACATTGAAGCGGAAGAAAATTGTTATCATATGAATGACTGTAGAGATCAAGAAACAGAAAATTAAAGATAAAGAATTCTTTGTTTGATGATTCTTACAAATAATCAAAGAGTCTTATCAGAAATCAAGGATAGAGAATGCTAATTTTATTGGAGGGTAGAACAAATTTAAAGAAGAGTTAATTTGTTTAGCCTATATGGTCCTATAAACGTTTGTAAATCTTAGGACTCCAGAAGTAACTATGGGAACAGAGAAAATAACAAATGGCTGGAAGTTAAAAACTTGCAACCAACTATCTTGTCAAAGTCTTCAACTTTTCTGTAAGGGGCATTGGAATGCAACTTAAGATTTTCCACCAAAACACACTTGAATCTTGGACATTATAGTTAATAATGTGCACATAAATGAGAAGCACTCTAAAACATTGTCAACCAATTAAACTAACTTCAACATCATCTACATCATTATAATTGTATTTAAAAGCATAAATGGCTAAAACATAACCGAAACCTTATTCCGATAAAAGGCTTCTTTATCATATCATCTTCCCATGGAAGTGTACACATGAAGATCTTAGATTTTGCATTAAAAGCCTGCACTTGACATGCCTTCTACCAACAGTGTTAGATTCACCCGATCATATTGCCTATATCAATAACTATATCAAGTCCATTTTCACGAACTTTACTACTTCAAACACTAAAGATACTTGAAGTAATCAATTTAAAAAATAATTAATTTAGAAAAGGAAATGAAAAAAGGGGAAAATTAAATTACAGCTGCAAGTCCTGCTTCAAGAGTGAGAAAACACACAAGCACACTATAGGCAGCATATCTTACAGAAATGCGTGTGGCAACAAAACCAGCCTTGACAAGAGGTTGGTTCAATCCTCCTTTATGAACCCCAGATTCACTAGCTTGAAAGTGCCCAAAAGAACCTGAAGCCACCATTGTAAAATTAGATCTGGTTCCTGGTATATTTTTGTTTGAAGATTACTTAATTATAAGCCATGTGCTTAACATATAGATTCCAGTATAAGATAACACTATAAAAACAAATGGCTAAAGTTATAAAGAACATAATCATTAGCTGGAAAAGTATTAGCCAAACATTTTATATCTTGATGTGTTATGTTTTTATCTAAAGATGTTCCAATCATAATCGAAGCTGCACAACTAACCTGCACCATGGACAACAAGAAAAGGGCTGGAATCCAAAGATGGCTGGTCTCTAAAACAATCTATGTCACATGAAATATTTGATTCTCCTGTTCGTTTGCTCCAATCCATCCCAAGAACCTTCCCTGAAGGGGACTGCATAATCATTGATTGCCTCATCTGTGCGGCGACCTCCTTAAGACATTCCTCATTTATTGTCTCTAGTTCATTCTTGCAAGTAATTGCAGCACCACCTATACTACGATGAAAAAGCACTTGGGTAATAATATACCATCGGACAATTCCCAACCAAACAACATCAAGCACTTCGTTGAAAAATATATTTTTTTTGCTAAAAAAGCAGTAATAATATTGAGTTCAGAAGGCAAGTACAAAAGCATTAAATTCGCAAAATATTAGATAAATCCAAGTTTAAAAATGATTTATTTGCTGAAAAAAGCAACAAAAGTGAGTTTGTTATCCAAGTAGGCAATAGCAAATGCAATAACTAATGGAGTTATAATTAAACAGCCACCCATATTATTTAGAATGCATTTTTGTAAGTTCAGTATTATGGGTTTCAACGAAAATCATCAAACTTAACAGCATACAGAAATGCAATCATCAACTTGAATGCTCTTACAGTGAAGAAATTGTATAAGGTTTAGAGTAACCTATAAAAGGAACAAGAAGACAAACCAAGCTTGACGATGCAACGGATTGGTCTGGTTAGATTGATAGAGGCGTTTTGGGTTGATTTCTTTTCATCCTCCATTGCTGGGATTTGGGTTCTGAGTCTGAAATCCTATGGATTTCTTTGTGTCCCAAATCTGCGTGAAGTTGATGCAGTGACTTTTTTGCCAAGAGTGCAGTCAAATGCCTATTTGACCCGGATTGAAACGCGCCGAGTCAACTCAAAAGAACTCAACAAAATCTACCTTGGTTTTCCTTTTTAAAAAAAGTTTTAGATGTTTTTTTAATGTACACCCTTCATTTTTAGATATTGCACATACTCTTTTTATAGTTTCAGTTTTTTTTTTTTTTTTTTTTCTTAATCAAACATTGGAACATGGTATCGAAAAAAAAAAAAAAGATTCTTTTTTAAAAGACAATACCTTCAAAGTAAAATATGAAAAATTGAGAAATAATTATTTCATCTTTACGTAGTGAAGATGAAATAAACTATTGATTTACCAAAACAAAAAGAAATAAACTATTGAAATAAAAAATAAACAAAAGCTAAGACATCTTAGCTAAGCTACCCAAACCCAACAAAGTCCCAAAATATTATTAAAAAAAAAAATTAGAGAACAAAGTAATAATCCAGTAACAACCCCAAACAGAGCAAAATGTAAATAACCAATGTCCGTTCACTTTAAAACAAAAAGCCATCAGCCTCATCAAAACCTGAATGATAATGATTTAAATTTATTTATTCTAAAAATCTGCTAATTTGTATATCTTAACTTAAGGTAAAATTATAGAATGAACTTTTTAACTTAATATTTTATATCGATGATATTTTTGTCACTATAAACAAATTAAAGCTTGTTAACCATGCATTAAATTTTAAAGTTTGACTAAGAGAGTAAAAATATTCAAAAAAAAAAAATTAAAATTTTAAAGTGTCCTTTGATAATATATTTACTTTTTATTTGTGATTTTTATTTTAAATTTTTTTAAAAATAAAAAACAAAAAATGCATTTTCTAACTATTTTTACTTTTTTTTTAACACAAAACTATTTTTTAATTTTTTCTTTTTTAAAGATGGATAAAAGTTATTTTCATTTTTAGTTTTCATTTTTTTATTGTGAACAGTACCAAGACCTAAAATAGTCCGAACTAAGCTTGAATCTGGTACCGATAATGAAGGTCTAGAACATTGGACTATCCGGATGAGCCTGAGACACAGGACCGGGTCAAGGATCCCCAATCGCTAAGTTGAGGCTAGAACTTAGAATTGCCCGGTTGTACTTGGATAAGGCTGGGATCACCACCGCCCAGACGACGCTAGGACTTTAGACTGCTTATAGGGCTCCAGAACCTAAAACCGCTAGTAATGGGCTAAGACTCGAGATTTTTAGTACGGATCTTGGACTTGGGACTGCTCAAACCGACAACTGAACTTCTACATGCAATTTGGCAAAATTACAAATCAAACTAAACCGTTTGATCTTTAAATACCAGAAAAAATTGGACTCCTAGAATATAGTTAGCTTCACCCTAGTCCTTCATATCAAATTGCTTATGCAACCAACATTTTACACATGACATTACTCTTTATTTTCAATTAACAAAATATCATGTAATTAAAGGACTAGAAAAATTACCATATTTACCTTGGATCTTTTATAAACACATGATTCATCATGACTTTTCTCAAAATCGATAGAAATAATGGCTTGATCAAGCCTAATGTTCCATGATTTGGATGCTTGCTTAAGTTCATAGATCGAACTTTGCAACTTGCATACCATATTTTCTTAACCTTTAGCTATGAACTCTTCTAGTTGTCGCATGTTGATGTTCTATTCTAAGTTTCCATTCAACAAGGTTGTTTTGGCATCCATTTTTCAAATCTCATAGTTGAGACTCGCAACTACAGCTAAAAATATCCACATAGATTTAAGCCTGACTACTAGCAAAAATGTTTCTTCATAATCTATCCCTTCTTTTTTAGTATAGCATTTTGCAACCAATCTAGCTTTGAAGGTTTTCACATTTCCATCTTATCCTCTTTTTCTCTTGTAAATTCACTTGTACTCTATGAGTTTTACCTTTTTGGGCACCTCTACAAAATATTAGACTGAGTTAGAATACATAAATTTCATTTCACGGTCCATAGCTTTTTGCCATTCTTTTTCATCCACATCTTCTAGTGCTTCATTGTAATTTATGGGATCATCTTTGCTAACAATAGTGATAACTTGGCAAGTTTTTCCTAGCAAGACATATATTGTTGGCATATGCCTTACTCTCTCACTACGATGAAGTTTCACTAATAGTGATTATGTCTTTTCAAGATAATCCTATTCATTCTTTTGTAGCTGAGTTTGTATCGGTGCAGGTTCTACCTCTACCAATTATTTCCACTAGTTTTTATTGTTCCATTGATTCCACCCGTGCTTGTTCACCTCCTAGTACATTTTTTTTTATTTGAACATGCACATGATTCAGTGGAATTATAGGACAAAACTCATGTGGTTCAGTTTGTTCTTGAGCTGAGACAAACTCCTAAAAAATTATTCTATTACTAGGTTTGAAATTCTTAGTATAGTCTTCCTCTAAAAAGTTTCATGAATACTCATAATAAATTTCTTATTTGAGGAACTATAAAAAAAAAATCTACATTTCATTCCTTTAGGGTATCCAACAAACAAACACACCTCCATATGAGATTCCAACTTATATGGTTTCTTTATTAAGACATGTGCCAGAGAACTTTATATTTGAATGTGACTTAAACTGAGCTTACACCCTTTCCACAATTCTGTAGGTGTTTTACAAACATATTTAGAAGGAACAAAGTTAAAAAAATACACAGTTATTTCTAAGGCATATCCTCAAAACAATATATGCAGTGATGAGTAACTAAGCATTGACCTCACAATACCATTAAGAGTTTTATTTCTTCTTTTTCCAACTCTATTTGTTGAGGTGTTCTAGGAGCTGACAGTTGTAAAAATATACTTTTTTGAGCTAAGTAAACCTTAATTCTCCATACATTCATCCATCATGTCGGTCAGACAAAAGTTATTTGATATAGAGTTTTAATTGCTTTTATGCTTTATACTTTTGAAATTTTATGAAAGTTTTAGACTTTTGGCACATAAGATAAACACATACATAACTTGAAAAGTCACCTATAAAGGTGATAAAATACTTATACACTTTTTTGGCTTGAACATTTTCTGATTTGCACACATCAGTGTGCACTAATTTGAGTGGTTTGATTGCATAATATCATTTTGCCTTCCAAGCACGATTCACATATTGGTAGAGTTTAATTACTAAGGAATTCAAAATCCTACTTTTAACCAAAAAATGTATCATGATAGAATTTATATGAGCTAATCGCAAATACCAAAGGTTAGTTTCATTTGAAACTTTCTTTTTCTTGGCTAGGTGTTCATACTAATCATCCACAATGTTAATATTATTATCATAGGACATAGTACTTAAAAAATAAAAATCATTTATCAAATCACCATAATAAATAACTGAAGTTGAACTTCTTATTAAAATTGAAGTATTAAACTATACTATTAAGCCATGTTCAAATAAACAACTAACAAAAATTAAATTCCTCTTAAAATTTGGAACATATAAAAAGTCTGATAAAAATAAAGTCCTATGACTATTGAAAGTCAAAACAACTTGTCATATTGCTTTTAAAGAGACATGCCTTTCCAAGCCTCAAATTTATTTGTTCTTTTCCAACCAAGCTAGTTTGTCTGAACTACACTGCAAAGAGTAACAAACATAGTTTGTGGCTCTTAAATCAATGATCTATTTATCATTATAATTCTCTATTAAACAAGTTTCAACAAAATTAAATCACCCATACTTGGCATATTGATAGCCTTAAGGCAATTCTACTTCAAGTGGCCTTTCTTTCTGTACTTAAACCACTTATCTTTCGGCTTCTTCATAGTAGTAGTCTTGGTAACTGGTACTGCATCCTTCAATTTCTTCGCATTCTTGTTATTGTTTTCGTTTTTAGGTTTTCCTTTGGACATAACAGAGCCTTGAATAAAATGAACACTATCAGATTTCATAATCTCTTCAGCATTCTGTTGCTTATGCATCAACTTAACAAGAGTTAAATCTAGCTTTTTCATAATTTAGTTCATTTTCAACTGGCTAAAGCGATCAAGTAGTGATTCCAAAATTATATTACTTTCGATATTTTGTTTCAGCTTTGCTTCCAAAACCTCAGCCTGACTGAGATGTGTCATCATTTTCAGACAATGATCAACCACACTTTCCCTAGTCATTCATATGTGCATCAAAGCCGTCATTGTAGATTGCTTTGTAGAACTAATAGAATATGCAAACATCCCATCAAAAGTCTGGATCTTTGTTTCTCTACAATTGAGCTTGGATATATGATTCTTCAAGCGGATAACAATGTTAGCTTGGATATAGCATGGAATTACAGTAGTAGCTATTTGCCAATCGAACTACTTTTTTTTTTTCACTTGATCAATGACATTAGTTGTGGGTTTTGTAGGTTTAGAGCTAGTAAGGACATATTTGATTTGGCATATTATTGGCCCAAGATGAAGAAGAATGCAAAGAACTTCGTCAAAAATTGATGAACATGCCAGTTGCATGCTTCCTTCAGTCACAACAAGTCGAAGTACTCCAAAACATGAGAACTCCCTGGCCATTATACTTGGGTCTCAACTTGATTGGGCCTATTCATTCGGCAGTAGGAGGATACACCTGGATACTCACAACCACCAAGTACTTCACAAAGTGTGTGGAAGCTATACCAATCTACATGCCACTAGAGCTGCTGTATCCAACTTCATACGGTAGTTCATAGTGAGTAGATATGGAATCCTCCACAAAATTGTGAGCAATAGTGGAACTCCATTCATCAACAAACAGGTATAAGCTTTAAAAGGATGCATAATCAAGCATAGGCGCTCTACACCATACTACCCACAAGGGAACGGGCAAGCCGATGCCATAAATAAAGCTCTAATCAAAATCTTTTGCAAAATGGTGTATGAATACTCAGAGGGTTGGAGTCACCACCTTTCGGATGCACTATGGGCCTATTAGACTTTGCCACTATCAGCCATGGGGTTTTCACCATACTCTTTGGTAAATGGCTCGAAAGCAGTAGAACTCGTAAAAAAAAACCGCAACCACTACGAGGATATTAATGGTGAACAATATAGAATGGGACGTCAAGTCATATAGATATATCTGGATGAAGGACCTAGAGGCTGTGGATGACAAAAGGCAGAAGGCATACGACAATGCTGAAACCTACCAAGAACAAGCGATGAAGGCATATAATAAATATGTGCAGCCAAGAGGAATCTAGAAAAGTGATTTGGTTCTCAAAGCTGCAGATTTTATGAGGAGAAATACATCACCACCTTCAAAGTTCTATCCTTAATGGGAATATTCATATGTCATAAAATAAGCTCATTCAAGTGGTTATTTTTGGCTCATGAACATTGTTGGAGTGACCCTACACAATCCTAGCAATGGAAAATGGATCAAGCCTTATTATCCATGAAGAATAAAAGAATCAACCATGAAGGAGTTCTATTACAACTTTTCGAGAGCTAGAAATGTCAGTTTACATGCTTGATACAAGAAGCAACTATTTTGGTATTTTTCCTTTGTACACCACTATGTATTTTGTTGAAATCAATTGTTCACGAGAACTTTTCTTGTGTAAAATTTGTACACCGCTTACACAAATTTAATAAAAGAATGGAGATACATTTTGAAATCTGTGGTTGGCTGTACTTTGAGGATGTGCATCATTTCAGTTCTTTTTCACAAATGCTTAACTACTACATTTTCTAATTACATCAAAAATGTATTAATAGAATCTACATTCAGCGTGGGTATGTTTTCAAATGGACACAACCCTTTCCTCTAGTATTTAAAAAAAATATTGGATTATTATTACAATTGTCAAAGTGTTATTTCATGTTTCTTTCATCATTCGATTTTTAAAGAGGAATGGGAGTAAATATGTTTCTTTTCAAAAAAAAAAAAAAAGTTGGCATGACCCCATCTTATTACACAACTATCTCCAAAATAAAACATTTTTCAATCCCTATATAAAAGAACATATTTTCAACACTTTCAATCTCCAGCAGTTAGGCAAATATTTTAGAGGCCATCAAGGAACATCCTGAAAGGTCCAAAGCTAAAGTATTTCAAAGCTAGTCGAAAACCAAAGTACCAAAAGAAGTGTCTCCAATCTCATGCAAGATGTACTAAATACAACCACACTGTTACAAGTACAAGTTTATAAAAAAGAAAGTATAGAAAGCAGCATCCGAAAGACAAAGTAGCATACAACCGAAAAGTAGGCACTTGGTAGGGATATCTGGAAAAATAGTTACCCTTAGAGGCAAGCTCACCACCTGTGGAGGAGTAGAGGAAGCTTGCCTATGAGCATTAATTCCATCCATTTCCCTTTGGAGTTCCTTTAACCTCTTCTTAACTTCCTATAATTTTTTCTGTCTCTTGAATTTCAGCATCCAAGGTCATTAAGAAGCTAGTCTTGATCCAATTCAAAAAGGTAAATCGAACTAGTTTAATCAATTGATTACTCAAAACACTACCTTATAGCTGGCATTCTTGGCCTTACTACACACATTTTTCCAAGGTGAAAGGATAGGAATTATAACATCCCATATGCTCATCTTGATCATATGCAAAAGTACCAAACTGCTACGGCAAATAAAAACTCCTTGGACTACCCAAGAGTAAGCACAACCAGCGTTAAAGTTACCAAACAGGTCATGCATTGCCTGTAGGCAGGAGAATACATCAAGATAGAGATAAAGCCCATGAAAGAACTAGTGGCCTCCTCAATAGTGCATAACCTTTCCATGGTCGGTAAAGAGTAATCTCTATTATCCAAACTTGCCATAAAATCTACCATATCCCAAAGATCCTGTTCAGAAAAATACCTAAAAGGAGTTCATTTAATGCGTAAATGTAACTCACAAAATTGAAGTGTTCTAGCACCCACGGAGTTGCAAAGCTCGGAAGTTGAAAAAAAAAGCGAAGGCAAAATGAAAGAGTCAGCCCCCCAAGAAAACAAAAGGTGATGATAAAGAAGGGGAACAAGATGAATGGGACAAATAAAGATGTCAACAACGCAAAAAAGTGAAGATAATTTCAAAAGTAAAAGAAGCAAGAAAAGAACATTTTACCAAGGAGAATGTGGAGATGGCGTGTCTCCAACACATGGTAACGTGTCTACTGCATCCAGAACCCCAGCTTCACAATGAGTAGCATCCAAAAGGTTTTCCCTATCCGTTTCCAAAACTTCCACTTCATAATAAGTAGCATCTGGAAGATTTTCCCCAATTGCATCTGGAACTTTTGCTTCATAGTGAGTAGCATCCGAAGGGTTTTACCTAATATTGACAATAGTGGAATTTCCATCAAAGCTTGTGACATTTATAGAATATTCTTCAACATATGTTTTGTCAACAACACCTCATTCTACATTCGCAACATGGATGGAGTTCGAGTAACATCCACCTCCATGCTAGTAGCATCAGCAACGCTCATCGACAACATATAATTTTGTGTGCAATCCACTTGAAGAGCTGCTTCTTTATTTAAAATGAAAAAGAAAATAAAGAGCCAAAGTTTATCAATTCCACATCTATCATTTGTTGGCATTTAAGTGAGAAGAAAAAGCAGAGAGGAAGGAATAAAAAATTCAAGCACACATACTACTGTCTTCTTATTTTTCGGTGCATGTAGCTACAGCAGAAGGTGGAGAGGTACGTAAACCTTTCAACATGCAAAGGAAAGAGACAATTGCTCAATAGTTAAGAAAAAAAAAAAAGGAAAAAAAAGCAAACAATGAACATATAGATAGTAAGTACCAAGAGGAATGGTGACATTAACATAAGGCTCCAGACGATTTGTAGCAACTTGAGCAGGATCTCTTACTACGAGTACCAACTGTCCTACTCCTTAATTGATCATGGATAGTCTAATAAACCCTAATTGAGGATTGTATTGCTTTTAAACTAGCATTTTTTTTTGTAGAAACCTAATTTCAAAAAAAGAAAAAAAAAAGAAAAAGAAAAAAACCACTATTAATGCATGCCTAGATGCAAGATGCGTGAGACAAAAGGTCAAGACTTGAAGAAAAATACTAAGTAAAATCAAATCGTGCAAAAATTTAAAGTAAAGAAGAAAAATCTAATACAATCAAGCAAGATCCGAGATGCAAGATGCAAGATGCCAAGTATCAGAAAAGATTCAAGATGCAAGATCTTGAATACTTATAATTTGTTCAAGATGTAGGATGCTGAATGCTAAAAATGCCAAATGAAACATGTGATGCAACATGAGTAACTCTATATAAAGATTCAAGATGCAAGAAGCTTGGCAATTGTTTGGAATGCTTGATGCAAGACACAGACAATCACAATTCCGAATGTCACTACAACACACAATCTTAACAAGAAACACTTTCAAGTACATAAATAAACATACATGCATCTGTGTGTATTTGAAAGAGGCATTGAGTGTATTATATTCTGAGATAAAAGTTTTTACCACACTGAGATGTGCGCTACACCCTTAAATGCACTGAGAGATAACTTCATAATCAGATGCTGTGCATCAGATGATTTCAGATTGAGTGCATCATGCTTCTCCTTTAAACCATTTGCACTACTTAAACTTGCACCGGTAAAGGAAAAAGAGGAACGTTGACAGGTGTTGGAGGGCCGTGGAAGTTGTTAATGCACCTCTTCCAATTTTATGCCTCCTTAAGCACATTCCCATCTCAATCCTTCAATAAATAAAATGAACTATACTTCTTGCAATGTGAAGACAAGGAACCTGTGTAAGGCTTCTACCCGAAGTGTTGCTGGTAGTCCATTTACAAAAGCCTTAAATTCCTAAAAGATTTATGTCCTAAAAAGCCTGAAAGTGGATGTGTAGACTCCAACACAAAAACGATGAGCAACTGCTACAAAGAAGTCTCTCAAAGGAGCCACTGAGTCAACCTCCTTATCAACAAAGCGAACAAAATGTGTTAGACTAGATTTGTAAAACAAAAGAGACTTTGCAACACCTTGGTCGAGGCCGAATTGATGCCTGACTTGATGAAGACAACAGCGACACTTCCCAATATGAAGCTCAGGTGTCATGCCGAGAATGAAATCCATCATCGAGTTTAGATATTGGACTCCCAAATACGATGCCCCAACAACTTTTATAAGAATGTCTTCATGGATTGGAGCCTCACAAAGAGTATTCAGCATAGGAGACTTCACAAATCCCGGTAACTTTTGGACATAAGGTCTGAATTCAAAGTGCTTTTCATTGTTGAAAAAATGTTTAAGATGAAACACTTTCTTCTAACCAATGCCAAACCAGTAATAATAGAAAGGACAGGGATAAGTAATTAGGAACTTTATGATGGTATTGTAATGCTCACTGCATATGTATGATAACACTAGAAAGGAAACAACATCCTTAGGTGAACTCAGAATAGAGCTAAACTTGGGATAACCTTCCCATATGAAAATCTAAAGAAATGTAACCGGAACGAATGTCTGAAGAATGGAATATCCACCATAAGCAGCCTTTTCATCAACAAAGGCATCCAAATGGTCATACAAAAAGCTCAGAAACAATAGAGCCAATGGAAAACTTATCCTACTAGCAATCATCAAAGAATATGAGAGAAGCTTCATCTTTACTTTATCATGAGGAATGGCACAAAACACAAACCAATTAAGCCACAACAACACCAAAGCTGAAAGACAGACCGAGGAATTGGGCCTATCTTTTGCTGAGGAAGACTGGTCAAAGAAGTCCCTGCATTGGTGCACCCAACCTGCAAAGGTGTGTCTAGTACCACCATTTGCCTTAACACAACTCTTGTAGGCCACCTCAAGTAGCTTAAGAATATCGATACTTCCTATAATAGGCAAACTAAGAATCATAAACATGTTGTCCTCAGTGGGGGTAAAATCACCCTACGAGGTGATGAAGGTGTGAGTCTCCTTGTTCTAGCAGCAAATAAGATGGCGAAGGGAATCAGACTCTCTCATAACATCCAACTTTTTAGAAGCAACGATGGTGAAAAGAACACCAGCATTATTTAGGAGCTTGCATGCTGCCTTGCTCTCCAATTCCTGATCAACCCAATTGTTCCAACAGTTGATATTTCTGGAGTGGTCCATGAATTCAATAGGGGTAGTGGGAAAGTCTCCTATCTTGACATGTCAATGGGAGAAAAAAACATTTCAAGCTCTGAAGAAGAAAATGTACCCAACACCATTGCATTTAGATTGTCAACATAATGAAGGAGAATCTTTTCAAAGTTTGTAACGAACTTGTCCTCCTTGGGAGAGAGTGGATCCTCCATCAACATGAAATCCATATTCTCAGGGACATCGGGCCTTTAAGCTTTTCTCTTACTTTTTGGGAGAGATGATGGAGCCATCTAAAAAAAAAAGATGAAATACGCGTTATGAAACAACCATCAAAGTCATCCAGACAAGTTCGAGGTGCCAAGGCATTAACGTACCAAAATAAAGATAATGATGAAGACTATGAGGACTATCCACTAAGCATCGACACATTCATAAAAAAAAATCCATATGAATGCTAAGAGACAAACAAGCACCTATGCCAACAGGGTCTCCGGAGGTATGAGAATATATATATAGCTCTATATATACATATATATATATATATATGTATTCTCTTGAAGCAGGCTTAAATTTAAATGCGAAATAATGTGGAGTGATGAACAAACATATCATGATTTTTTTTTTAATCATTCTCTTGATTCATTGAACATCCAGAACTTGAATTTTCAAAGCAAACATATTCATATACATACCCAGGACACGAGTTCATACTTGCCTACATGTACATATTTTTCAAATTTGTTGCCAAAGGAAAAAAAAGGAAAAGGAAAAAAGAAAAAAGAGAGAGCAATCCATATGACGTTCAAAGCAATACAGAACAATGGTTATCTCTATGGAAAAAAAAAAAAAGGAGCAATCCAAATAAGGTTCAAGGCAACAAAGAAAAGTAGTTATCTATCTATATATAAAAGATTAATTAGAGAAAGGAACAATCCAAATGGAGTTCAAAGAAATACAGAGCGGTTGTTATCTACATAGAAGCTAAAAGAGAAAAAACAACACACAACGCAACACAAACGTCGACAAAAAAACGAAGTATAATCATGGGGCAATCGCATAGTAATTGCGTGTGTGTATACATAAGTAAAATAAAGTAGTGCAGTATATATATTCTAAAGATAGTTACTTTATTTTAATGATATGGGCATCCATTTTTTTCTGTATATCTCTATTTATTCATTCATGCCCATAAAATTAAAGGGCTAATGTTAAACTCAACTTTTGTAATAAACTTTTATTTTTTTTGTATGGATAGTCTCAAGTTGCCTATGGGGCTTATAGTTGAAGTTTGGTTTGATTTTGTTGGCACTGACTCTGCAATTTTTTTTTTTAAATTTAGTATATTTTATCAAAAAAGATGATCCACTTAGGGGAGCTTAACCTACAATGATAAAATTACTAAATTAAACCATTCAATAATATTTATTCCTAAAGCCCAATTTATTTAGACTTAACCCAACCTTTAAAGACCTTTGTTTTTGGTCCATTTACTTATGACCCAACCCAAATTAGTTCATTTCTGTAGAAGCCCAAATTCTCTCTTTAATTGGTTTAGTGCTTTATTATATATATTTACACATATATATTGACTATTTTCTTACATGAATATTTTTTATCAAGTCTAAGTTCGTGTGTATATAAACATGAATTTTGGTAAATAAAAATATATATATTTATATATATATATATAAATATAAAGAAATCATACTATATATACAAGCACACACATTTATATATTTACACGCCCTGAAAAATCTAATATATATATATATATATATAATATTTTTATGGGAAAACACTTCACTTCAGTTCACAAAATCACTTCCTACATGTTTCTATCACTTCAGTTCATTTCACTTATCTCCATAAAAGATGTCACAATTTCTCTTATCTTTCTAGAAGCCCTCATATCAGTCTAGAAAGAGACTATAGGATAAATAATTCACTTGTCCTTTTCTTTATACCCAAGGATAGATTTACCCAGAAGTCTAGCAATTCCATCCGGATGTTACCTATCACATCCATAACATATAATAACCATCAAATTAAGGCTTGCCAATCACCATTTAAGCCATAAAAACCACTTCTCAATCAAAATATCTATTTTATCCATCATCATTACTCAAGCATTTATTTTGTTCAAGAAATAAAAGACAAATGGGTGGGTAAAAGGGATGAGTTGAGGGGTTATAAAAAAAGAACTCATCTTCAGTATGGGAGGACCCTTTTTTCTCTCTTTAATATTTTCCAGACCATCCAACATATATAAACTCTCTTAGATTTGCTCATGTCTAGAACCTTTAGATTTTCTAATTATTAATTTTTATTCGCTTCATATAGTCCCCAACTACTTAGGAAGAATATTCTTTATCAAAAATGTGTTGCAAAGTCTGCTCTCCTACCTATTTTTTTCAACTATATTCGTTCTTTTTGCCCATGTTCAAATGTTACTAATTTGATTTTATTTGTGTCTATTTAACTTTATATTCATGTTATACTAATTTCTCTTAAGAAGAAAAGTTCCTTGTGTATATTTTTTCTTCTTGTGGTGGTCTTTTCTTGTTATTTTGTGATCAGGTGCTGTCAAAAGAATGAGGGCTTTAGAGCATCTAACTTGGATTCCACACTAAAACAACCCAAAGGGGTGCATTGACCTTGTCACACAAATTTGGAAATAGCAAGACTGGCCAAATCCGAAAGCATATTTGAAGCCTAAATCATCAAGACGCTCATGTGAAGTCCGTGAACAAATTTGACGCCCAACACATATATTAAACGAAATAAAACTCAACAAACATGCTATTATTAAATCTAAAAAAGTATTTATGTTTATTAACACAATAGTTAGCTTCCATTATAAACACTCACGTTGGGCAAGTCATTTACAACAAACCAAATTTGTAGATGAAATAAAAAAAAAAATGTCCTACTAAGTTCTCAGGAAATGTTGGGGGGTCACAAGCAGACCATTTGAGCCTCAATCTCTTTAGATAGAGCCTTCGTAGAAAACACTTTTAATTTCACTCAAATTGATTCTGTCTCAATTAATGAGATAATCAACCATTATTTTAATAACTTTGCACCGTTGATAAAATTAAATAGATTCTTTAGGAGGTTAATAACTAAATCAAGTTTAAATGTTATTAACCATTTTTTTAATCTCAAAATTAACCAGTTTTTTAATTTCAAAATTATCTTTATTTGGTGTTATATTATCTTATTAAAATTTTAAAATAATTGAGATCCAATCTAATAAAAGCCAACCATGCTTATCCGTTAGAGCAACACATGATTATTTTATTATTAGACCCACAATGGAGTCTTTAAGTTTTTTAAAAAAATTAATTTAATTAAATAAAACCTTCAAAAATTTAATATTTTAAAATTAGAATTTTCTAAATTATTATTTAAAAAATTAGTAATATATAATAAATATTAATCTAGATCACAAATTCATAATAATTATTATGCACATGTAATTAACAGTTGATGCAAATTAATATAACAACACATATTTTATATGACATGTTGACATATAAATCATGCTAAAGCAAATAATTTAGAAAAAAGTATTAATTAAATAACCCTAATCCATGGTTTTTTAGATAGAAAAAATACAATCCCAACTTGAGATCTTGGCCCAATTTTTTCATTTATCCTGATCTTGCAATTCCATGGTGTGAGTCAAGCTAGAACAAGTTTTCTAATGTTTTCGGCCCAATACCACAAAACTCTAACTTAACCCCTATTGACCTTAAATGCTATAAACATATTGGACTGCTGTGAAATTTTACAGGTAGGTAACGCAACCATGGGAAAAGCTACTGCCAAAATTTTAAAACAAACCAATGGTCTACAAACCCTCACACACCCTAAAAAGCTAGGCGAGTGAATCACACTCGTAGCCACCTCTTGCGGAAATCGGAAACAATGGCAAGTTTACAATTTTTTCCTAGATATTTTTACATATGTTTGTAAAAATCCAAATTTTTATATAGAAATATAAAAATTTGCCGAAAATAGATAAAATCAACGAGGAAACCTAAATTTATGATTAGCCTCCGTGTTACATCCTAAGAAACAAAAACAAGCAAATATCTAACCGTTCATTAAGGCAAAAAAAACCCATAATTAACACATCCAGTATGAATTAAAAATTATAATTTACAAATCCAATATAAATTATTTAACAAATATAGAAACCTAGGTGTCATATATCTAGACAACATCAACATTAAATATACATGTTTGATAAACTAGTTTCACATATATAACCATATGTGACTTTGATACCAATTTTAGAAAAAGTAGCAACAGAAGTAATAAAACCATATGATTAATATAAGCTATTGATCATCATCGTCACAAAAATTTATTACCTTAATATTTAGATTATTAAGTTGCTTGTTTGAAAAATTGCATGACTTTCATATTTACTTCTCATAACAGCTGTCAACTACCAGATGTATATTGTACCTATTAGATATTCTAGACTATTCTCAATGTGGAACAACAGTGTGTAGGTAATATGTTATATCTGGGATTTAACACACAAGATATTTGAGAATTAATGTGCTCTTAAAACTTCTATCTCTCTACTTTTACTCCATGTTTCTCACTAAATTATAATGCAGGATCTAAAGAATTTCCTATTACTTTTTTAACGTATAACTAAAGAAAACCCATATAATTTAAAATAAAATCCTAGCATTCAGATAAAATTGTTATCTTGATTTTATTCTAAAATAAAACATCATCAGTAAAAAAAAATTGATTATATCTGATATCATAATATCTCATGATCAAATTTAAACTAAAGAAAACCCATATAAGTTAAAATAAAATCCTAGCATTCAGATAAAATTGTTATCTTGATTTTATTCTAAAATAAAACATCATCAGTAAAAAAAAATTGATTATATCTGATATCATAATATCTCATGATCAAATTTAAATTAAAAAGTAAGTGGACCCAAGAGCATTATCCTATCAAAATTATCCTTTACAACATTGTGCAATATAGGATACTTGATTGCATTTGCCTTCCACCATGTCAATATGTTAAATTCATTAAACCTTCCACCATGTCAATATGTTAAATTCATTAAACCTAGTCAAGATAGGCTTTTCCAAGTAATGCACAAGTTCTTATTTGACATGATTAGTACTAGTGGTATTGCAAACAAACAAATCAAAATTTGCCAAACAACTCTCTTTCCTACATAAAATGCATAGGATTTGGAAGATGAAACATTTGTACTTTTATGAGAATAAAAAGTTATTTCACTCAAACCACTCATAGACTGAATTGATTCACTAAGTTAAAGCAAAATTGATGAATTTTTTAAGTTTCCTATAAAGATACACTCTTATAAATGAATGGAAAATAATACTCCATCATTTTCATTTTGAACCTTAGATCTAAACAGTTGCTCCAACCAATATTACATGCATCTTAGTCCAATACTTTTCAAAATTTAATATCATACTTGAGGCCATCATTTTAATTTTATCATAAGAAGATGTGAATCATTCATAAATTAGGAGTAGGATTATTCTCAACTGCTGTTGATATTTGATCTTTATCCTTAAAACCAACTATCAAATATGGAGTACTTCCAATTAATAATTGATGAATATTTCTAAAACCATCCATTTCAGACATTTTCAAACTATAAAAAAATAAAATATTATTTACTGAATAGTCACATTTAATCAGATAAATAAGTAACATAACAAAGAATTTAATATGAATAAACAAAACAAAGAATTATGGAACCATCTAGAATTTAACATCATAGTTAACCAGAATTTGATACTAAAAATAAAATTTGCTACATCATTCTTTCCCTCTTGGATAAAAAAAACTTGTCCTCAAATTGAAATATACAAATCGAAATCTTCCATTCCAAATAAAAAAAATTGAAATATTCCCATTTTCTTGAAATCCGACACCATTGACTCTGTAATTGGAAACTTTTGAAATCTCGATCATCAAACTTCATATAGGTCTCCAAATGAACCAATTTATTTGAAATTTTCAAACAATAAATGTTAATTCCATGAAAAAACAATATTGATGTGGTCATCAATGAAAATTAGATCAGAATCTGAATCAATAGGTTTATCCTTTTCAAAAGCACAAACCCAATCGAAAAATGTTCTAATTTGTTGGTCGAATCCACTCAGGTGGGGTAATGCCAAATATATTTGTATGTTGTTACAATTGCGTGATTTTGTCATGTTCATACGCATCGTACATCTATTCCTCACAAGTGGTGAGGCATTTCCGAGGCGACATCTCTTTATGCTTTGAGAAATGCCAACTTGGCTCTGGTAACTACTGATGCAGTGTAAAATCGTGAAAAATAGAAGATCTCACAAAAACATACACCGATAATCTAAATATATTGATTCACTCATGAATTACCTAGAATTAGAATTCAAAGATTTCTGATTCTGCGAAATGCTAATAAATTGAGAAAAACTCAATATTATTAATAAGCAACTCCATTTTACAATATCAAAGTCGTATATAAATATATATAAGCAACCACTACAAGAAATTTGGCCTATAGCAACGGTGAGTTTTCGTGACTAAAACTAATTTTTTCATCGCAAAACACAATCAATTACGAAAATTTTTTGTCACAACTGCCTGACAGTAGGCTCGTCACTAAAGGTCCCTAGCCACGAAATTAAGGTCGTTTCATAACTAAATGCCAATTTATGCATTTGGGCGAAACAATGTGTAACTGAACTTCGACATATTCATGACTGAACTTTATGATTTCGTGGCTAAACATATTCCATTAGTCATGAAGTATTTCGTCACTCTTTCATAAATTAGTCACAAAATGTTTTGATTACTAATTTGCAATTTTTTGTTATGAAGTGATTTCTATTACTAAATTCGTTTGAATTAGGCACGAAAATATTCGTTACAAATGGTAAATTATATTAGCCATGAAAGTTTTTTTCATCACTAATTTGAAATCTTTTTGTCACGAAGTGATTTCTATTACTAAATTTGTTTGAATTAGCCACGAAAACATTTGTTACAAATTGTAAATTATATTAGCCATGGAAGTTTTTCATAACTGTTACTTTATATTATTTTGCCAGCCCCATAGTAATTAGTTAAGAAAGTTCCATTCATTTTAGTGACTAAAATGCTGAAATGAAATTAAAAATAATGCATCCACAACAAATAACAAAGCAGAAACTTAATGTAAAGTTTGAATATTTAGTACTACTTATAATTAACCATCCCAAAACATGTGATTCACTTGACATAGTATATATACATCAAAGTTTCAGAATTAAGAATGCATCAAGACAAATCCTATCCCATGTGCAAATTAACATGTTAGCACTTAACAGCTTCAAAGGTTATCTAACAAAATGTTAACTAACTGGTATCTCAAAAGTATTGTATCCCATACTACATACCACATTCTCAAAGAGTCCAAGCTATGGGAACCTGCAAATTATTACATAGAAACAACCAGCACAATGTTAACACATGCGTTATTTGAACAAGAAAATTAAATTTTATAACTACATATAAAACTAGTACATATAAACAACCAACATATACATTGTTTTCTTCCCAGCAACTGTCCATTTTATGCGTTTCCCTACAATGAAAATTAAATTTTATAAGTACATATATTTACTTTATTTCAAAGGAATGTATACTGCAAAAATCAATAGCAATTAATACCAAGTCATATCCTATTTACCAAAAGGAGAAAAAAAAATATCAAATCATATCGAATCCGAGCAAAGGACTTCATTCATCCACAATGATTAATCCTTCTTGTTGAACGATTTCTTTTGTTGACTGCACTCTTTTTTTTTTATTTTTACATTATTATAACATATGTAAAATTATTATAATTTTGTATATATGTCAATCCATAAATGTATATTTTAGTATGTTGGATATGTAATACGAAGAATAATGAATATGATTTATGATAGGATAACATCCAGGTTTAGAGAATTAAGTTTCTGCAATAGTATGTGAAATTAAGTTTCTGCTAGGTTTATAACATATGTAAAACACCCATATCATGTATAAAATGCAAGATTCCCAATACTACAAGAGCTGATAAATACCATCAAAACTTGGATTTTCCTATATATGCAAGGTTCCAAATACTATAAGTTTATGTCAAAGGACTCATAAAATATACTAGTTTACATGTTCATATGTTTTAGATGCAAGTGTATCTATATACTAAATATATATACATATATATTTAATGGGAATTTAAGATCATTGATAAGTTTGCCTACAAGTTAGTCATAACAAAACATCACTGATAAGATTGCCAAACTTTAAGAGTTAAGAAATGGATTAGCATACCTCTATGCAATCTTCACGGTGCAGTAGTCATATGCAGCCACCCCAGTCGTCTATGATAGACACAACTGGATCCCTGAAGAAACGCATGATCACTTTCTCCAACCTCATGGTTCCATGAAAGTGGTCTGGTTGCTTCAAATGGCATCATGATACTTTCAATTGGCTCCCTTCGAAATAACTACATTTAAAATTTTGAGAATTAGAGTAGACTCCCCAATCAAACAATTAGAAAGAAAAAAAATTCTATACTAAATAGTGAAATAATTTGATCTTTTGTTAAGACCACTCATGGTAGGTCTACTAGCAAATATCTAGCAACCTGAACAAGAGCAATGTGAATGACAAAGAAACATTGAAACATGAGGTAGTAGATAAGGGCATACCAAAGGTCAGAATTGTCATTTTGTAATGTAAAACAACAAGATCCAAATCTTGTTATGCATAATTATATTTATTACAACTCGAAATAAGGTGAGTACATAAGGAACCAAAATAGGATCTTCTAGTATCAGTTCAAACCCTCTAGAGTTGAACAGTTTCAAGCCATTACTTGATAGGCCAATACATTTTTAGGATATCTTTAACACTGTAATATAATCTTGTCTTACATGCCCAACATCTACAAAAGATGGAACTAATCAATATCTTTACTTTTGCAGTCATAGAAGCTTAAAAAGAAATAAAAAAAAAAAGTAAATACCATGCCTCCTCTACTTGCCCATGATAGTCCCTTCCATTTTGTAATAATATTTGAAAGGAAATCTATAGCTAGATCTACATTTAGAAAAGAATAAGAAAAAAAAAGCATATAGTTAGTGTCAAGAAGTGCAAGGCAATTAGTTTGCTATGCTAATCAAATTGCAAAATGGAGGAATATATATCGTATGCAATTATACTATTAGAAGGCATACAACTATATGCAAGAAGATACAAAAAGATCTCAAGCAACAATATACAAGAAGATCTCAAGCAAGCCATATCTATGCAGCATAGAAGATACAAAACATCATTTGTTTTGGGGAGCCAAAAAAAACTCTTCATCGAGAATGAGAAACATAGACAAAGACAAAGTACCATATTTAATAATTAATTACAAATTATATGGCTAAAGCATTATCTAGTTTACCCCTTCCAAAACTACAATTCTCAAACTAGTAAATGGTAGTTGATGTGGCAAATACCTGACCATCATTTAAAGCTCCTTCCATGAGAAGATGATCAGATTCTTCCTGAACTGCTGGGTAAATAGTTTCAGCAGTATCAGGCCACATGCACTTGTGCAGAGTTTCCAAGATATCAAAATCTCCTCTACTACCAAAAGCACGCGTCATAGAAAGATACAGGTGAGGTTTTCGTCGCAAGTCTAAATTTCTGGCCTACTGTATTATTTCACCAACACCTAAGCGTAATAGAAAATCATTTGCTATAGTTTCTGTAAACACCCTTGTTATAGTAATTTATTTGAAGTAAATAAAATCAAATATATTATATTTTGTTGCTACTTCATCTACGTAATGGCACTAATGTCAAAGTCAAATTTTAATTGTGCAAAAAATCAACTCTTAGACACAGTCAATTTAATCGACACTACCAAAATTGAAAATTTTTGACATTCTTACTAAACAGTTTATTACAAAAAGTTGATGATGTAGGGAGAAAATTTATTTTCAATTTGATAATTCTTTTGTAAATTGGATATTCAACAAGTATTCATTGAAGTAATTTATACATAAAATCATTTTATTATTTTCTTGTTATCCTAATCTTTCTAAATAATTGTACTTATTAGTGACTCCTTTTTATTGATTTGTTATTAATAGTAGACTACTAGTGTCGGTCTGCATTTTAAAATTATCATGTATACCTTACAATAGCTTGACTCTATATATATACATATATATTTATGCCTTCAAAATGATGTCACATTCCCAATTACATTAGGAAGTGAATTCATATATCTTTATTATCACAACATTATTTCTTATCTACTTCATTCTCTAATTAATACTCTAATTAATATTGAAATATTTTGGAATTTCCAAGTGTCATGTGATGTGGCAATAATAATACACCTGGCTGGAGAGCGATGATATAGCAATCTCAGTAATCCATGCTTAGATGGCATTGTAATTGGCAAAAACACCTCCCAAATGATTTGGATGCCCAAATGAACTCTGAATTCACTGATTTCAAAAAAGTTAGGTCTATGTTTTAGATTTCCAGAACTACCTTGGTCGCACATATTGGACACTAAAGGCACTAAAAATGTTGATATTCCCAAAGGGGTATAAGTCCGCCGCAATTGCTAAAAATGTCCATCTTCTAAATCAAATTGGCATTGATTGACTAATCCTATCACAATGAAATTTTACAGAATTAATCCTTGATGAGATAGGAATCATTAGAAACTAAAATTGCACATAAATTCCATTTGTATCTCTAAATATGATTTATTCAGCATATGTTACATAGAAAATACAGCAATTTCCAGCATCTGTTCTTCTTTCTCTAAAAATAGAAAAATACAAAAAATCAATATTTTTCAATAACAATTAATGTAAAACTAGCAAAACTCCAACATAAAATTTGGCATAAGACAAAAAATTTTTATGCTCATCAACTACCTCCAAATTGAAGTTTGCTAGTCCTTAGCAAAAAAAGAAAGAATTAGAAATACATTTCCTATAAAAACATACCTAAATACCTTGATGGGGTGCCTTAAAGATTGCATAACCATATACATTCAAAGTAATTTCCAAGTAATCATGCAACTCAATACCTATCTTCTGTTCAACATCACCATTACTTTCAAAGTATGAGTGTGAAATCAAATAATACATTTAATGTCATGCAATTAAATAAATCTACATTAAATAGAGGTTTTAATTAAGAGTATAAACCACCATATGCTTGACATAATTAAATGCTCTGCACTAACGTAGATCAATGCATTACTAGAATCATTAAGACTTTATAGACTTGTCATGTGAAGGCTAAAAAGTAATGGGTTAGAAGAAGAAAAATGAAAGAAAAATAAAGTTCGAAGAAAGAAAGCTTATGAATAATACAATTATAGATCTTTTGCCATCTTCTCATAAATACACTTTTTTTCTTTCATTCCTTCAAACTTCAGAAAACTTTTTTCACAATTTTTTTCCCTTCTAATCTCCAAATTGTTATTTTCACACCATGTTCAAACTTATTTCCCACATCAAAGATATATAATAGGCTGAATATCACCATCATTGCCACCCCCAAATTATTTTTACTTTACTCTACCAAAAGCAAATTAATAAGCATATATTCATATCAACTCAAAATAAGCTCTCTTTAATAATTTGTATAAGGTAATACAAATATATAATTAGGCTTATAAAAGTAAGTCAATATAGTTTAAAGAAAAAATGCTCTACCATGCAATCTTTTATGCATCCTAAAAATGGCTCAAACAAAGTACTAACGAATAAAATTTAAAAGTAGGCTAGAAAGACTCAACCGCAAAAACAAAAATGCCCTAAATCATATTCTAGGTAATGCATCTCTCTAGGATGTCACCTCAAGCAATAATTAAGCAAGTTCTAGAGTTCAAAAATAATCACTCTAATTGAATGCAAATATTTTCCAAAATACAAACTAAATCATGCATATTTGACAAAGTGCTCAAAATGAATTTGAAAGTAAGAACATGTGAATTTAACTGTAGGTATTAAAGCATACATAAAAACAATTCCACTACTTAAAAATCAATTTATTTTCGATCATATCCTTATCATTAGCCCATCAAAATACTTAAGAAAACACTCACAACTAAAATTCAGCCATAAACTTCAAAACATAAAATTTAAAAACTACTCCTAAGAATAAAAACTAAAACTGAAGAAGAAAACTCCATAACATAAAGAACCACCCTAAGATGAACATAGTTCTCAATATTAAAGAAAAATAAATCAAGAAAAATAAATAGTAGGGATGCATTGCAATCTAATTGCAAACTTTAAGCATCCAAAAGCTCAATTGGTCTATTACCCCTTTAATGGTCTCTTCCTTTGATTTTTCCTCTTTGACATCTAAAAAACACAAATCAAGGTAAAAGAACAAAATTAAAAACAACTAAATATAAAGTAAAAAAAAATTAAAAGAAAGAAATTAAAAACTTGGGTTGCCTCCCAAAAGCGCTTGTTTTAAGCCTTTAGCTTGACTTTCTTGTCATGCTCTATCCAGGATCAATTTGTTGGTTGCTTCCACCTCCAAAGCAACTCTTAATAAACAATTATCTGTGCAGCCCTTTGTTCCTTTTCTCACTTTTCTCTAACAAATTTGATTTCAAAATCTCAATCTCATAGCACCATTCATCTTTTGGATAAGGAGTGAGCTTATAGATATTAAAGACGATCTTTTCGTTACCAACCTTAAAGGTAAGCTTATATTCTTGTAAATCTATTATAGCACGACTAATAGCTAAGAAAGGTCTACCAAAAATCACCATGCTCATCCATATCTAATGCCACAAAGACCTTGGAGGAGTAAGACTTATCAACTTTGAAGATTACACCTTCAAGTACTCCCATTGGCTTCTTGATGGCACGATCTGCCATTTGTAATGAAATTGAGGTGGACTCTACTTTTTCAAGTCCAAGCTTCCTGAAACAAGAATAAGGCATTAAATTTATGCAAGCTCCTAAGTTACATAAAACATTAGAAATACATTAAAAAATTTAATATCACCAATATGACAAGGAATAGAGAAACCCCTGGATCTTTTAATTCTGGTGGTAGCTTGTGTTGTAATACTGCGCTACACTCTTCATTCAAAACTACCATCTCATAACCTCCTAATTTCTTTTTTCTTTTTCATGATTAAACCTTGGAAGATGAAGATACATCTTCACAATTCAAACCTTATGCTTCAGTTTTCCCTTTAGATATGGATTGTGGCTCTTCTTGGTGATCTATATCCTCTACTTTTCTCAAATGCCCTAGCTGCACATCAAAAGAGCCAATTAGTTGTTTAGCATCTTGCAAATTTATAGACATTACCTTCTTAGAATTTTTCTCAGTATTGCACGGGAAGACTCTTTGTGTTCTTTGAAACATGCTTCCAAGTTGGCTTATTTGAGTTTCAAGTCCTTTAATGGCATAGCTTGATTGTTGAATTGACTTTTTTGTTTTGATTACAAAGCTTTCAGTTTGTGCCATGAAGCTTGAGAACACTTTTTTTTATCTCTAGTTGAAATCCAACTAGTTGACTTATTAATCTCTCTAAATCACTTTGTTTCTTTTGTGGATTAGGAACTTGAGCTAGTTTCTCCCTTTGATTTTTTAAACCTTTAATTTACTTCCTAGTTTCCTACATGAAGGCATTAGAAGTTTCTGCCATTTTCAACAAAGATTGCTCAAGTAAAGGTAAAGTATATGGATAAGAAGTTTAAGGTTGAGAGGTCGTTTGAAAATTCAAGGATTGGAATTGTTGATGTTGTTGTGGTGAGATTTGATAGACTATTCTTTGTTGCCCTCCTTGGGTCTTTGAATTGTCTCTAAAAATAAATTTGGATGGTTCCTCCACCCTGGATTGTAAGTGTTGGAGAAGGGATTGTTGTTGTTATTGCCTTGTCAAAAATTCACAACATCGTTAGATTGTGCAAAAGGATTTCCTACTTGACAATTAATACTCTTATAATTATCCCCACAATATTCACAACAATTAAAACTAAAAACATTGGAAATATTATTTAAATTGTTGGATCCCAAAGTCTCTAGTTGCTTTGTGAGATTTTCAACTTGAGCATTCAATTTTGCTATCATATCCTCTTCATGGACAGTGATAGTCTTCTTACATCTCAATTGCCCATTGTGAATTACTGATAACCATATCTTCCAGTAGCTCGTATGCATCCTCTTGAGATTTATTTAGCAAAGCATCACCTGTAGCTGCATCTACATTATTTCTTGTTATATAATTCTACCCATTATAAAAAGTTTAGAATTGACTCCATATGGGCATCCCATGGTGTGGACACTTTCTAAGCAACTCTTTTAACCTTTCCCAAGCCTCATATAGTAACTCCCTATCAAATTGGTGAAAAATGTTAATTTCATTCCTAAGCTTGACGGTTTTAATAGGTGGAAAAAATTTATTGAAGAATTTAAAAGCTAAATCATCCCAAGTGGTGCTAATCCCTAAAGATAAAGATTACAGCCAACTCTTAGCTCCATCCCTCAAAGTAAAAGAAAACAACCTAAGTTTGACACCATCCTCAGTAATTTCAATATATTTTACCAACTCACATACATCACATAAATTTGATATATGTTGATTTGGATCCTTCATATAACCACAAAACTAGGGGCGTTAATGGATAATCTCCTAATGCATGACATATCCTCAACTCTTTTAGTTGCAGCATAATCTATAATAGTCCTATAACCTTGATTATTAAAACTTTAGAAATTACATGGTTATCTTGGTTTTCCAATGTATCCTCTCTTTCAAAATTTCTAAACAAAGTCTCTCTAACTTTGTCTCTCCTCAATCTCCTCATATCTCTTTCTGAAAGATCATTATGTATTGGCAAACTCATAAACCAAATAAACAAAGCTGAAAATAAGAAAAAGAAATGCAAAATAGAAATTTAAACGAATAAAAATAAAAATCGAGCAACTAAAATTAAACCTAAAAATCAATTTAGGCAAACTAAGAAAGTTCAAAAGAATAAAAACTAAATGCAAACTAAGTAAGGCTCAAAGAAAATACAGACCTAGAGAAAAGTAAAACTAAAAACTGCAATTAAATTCAAGCTAACGTCTAAAACCAAAACAATCACACACAAAAAGTACAGCAATTAAAGCCCTAAAAACCGAAAAACAACAAATAAAACAACAATATTTTTTATGCGAAAATCAATAAAAACCCTAAACACAAATTAATTCAACTAAAAATATTAAATCCACTTAGCTACTTTGATTTCCTCCTTCTTCAAACTCAAATTGAATTGCTTTAGATCTAAGAAAGTTTTCCAATTGTTGATCTTCAATGGCTAAAACCGAACCTATACAAAACAAAAACAAAAAATATACTAAAAACATAAATTTAATCAACAAAAACATTAAATCAACACTAGAAATAATTATTCTCTGGCAAAGACGCTAAAAACGTGCTGTGGTGTAAATTAGAATACTCATAAGTGAATGAATCAACAAGTAATAAATTGGTTTTTTTTAGAGAAAACCAAATATAGATCCCAAGAGGAATAATGTCTCTAATAATTGAAAGTAAATTCTATTGCTAATTAAATTGAGAAAGTAAAAGATTGGTTAGCTAGCTGGTTTTGTGAAAACAAATTAAAAAGCAAAATGAAAATTGAAAGCAATTAAGAAACCAAAGTAACAAAGAGAGCAAGGATTTCAAATTAATGATGGAATAAAGATTATGACTTCACCATCATTAATCCTATTTAGTTTCTATGCATGCCAAATTCATTAGTTAACCTTTCTCAACCTAACTTGACCAAAAGTTGATCCCTCACTGCATCTTGGTCTAGCAAGCACAAGATAGTTTAATTGTCCCCAATCTAAACCACCAAATTTAAGCTTAAGACATGCAAACCCAATAAGTTCTTGCTAAGGTGTCACTAGGCATTATGATATCCCTATCTATCATGTATTTCATTGCAAACAATATTGTATCTCTTATCCCTAAGCCAATATAATATTAAATCATTTACATTTTTCATGAAACATTAAGCTCAATGGTAAAATATTAACGATCAATATGAATTAAAAAAAATCATGCATTAAAAACTAAATATTCATAATAGGGCTACATCATAACATTTATAAAAGTTTAGCTGCTCATGTTCAAAGTAGTAGCTATTAATAATTCAAAAGAAAACATATTATGAATAACAAAGAAGAAAAAAAATCTAGGGCTAGTTGACATCTCCTTTTGATCTTCCTCCAACGGCTCTTCAAAATATGCTTCCAAAGCAAGGTAGAATCCTTTCAAGGGCTGGCCGAATTCTTCCCCTCTCTTCTCCATGATGTAATAGAAAATTGTGTTTCTCTAAACTTTTAAGAATTGTGTCTAGAATGGTATGGAACAAAATGTAGAATGCATGTCTCAGAGGCTCTAAAGTGTAGGGTATTTTTAGAAAAATAATCCTGGAGAAATACTTGTAAAGCAATGAAAACAACCTAGAGTTCTAACATTACCCTACTTCTAATTCCACATGGTAATATGAAATTCTCTAATAAAAATAATGATAAAAATTAATATCTACCCTATTAATTCTCTAGGTGGCAAGCCATATGGGGTTGAAAAGGTAATTTGTGCCTTCAAAATGATGTCACACTTCCAATTAGATTAGGAAAGGAATTCATATATCTTTATTACTTCAATCTTCTTTCTTTATCAACTTCCTTCTCTAATTAATACTCCAATTGATATTGGAATATTTTGGACTTTTCAAATGGCATGTGGTGTGGCAATAATAATACAACTGACTAGAGAGTGATGATGTGGCTATCCCAGTAATCCATACTTAGGTGGCATCATAGTTGACAAATACACTTCCCTTTTATATCATCTATGTTTCTCAAGCATATTTCAAGCACAATTTGAATGACCAAATGTGACTTCAAAATTCACTAATTCCAATTGAGAAATTTAGTTTTATATCTTAGCTTTCTAGGCATATCTTGATCATACAAATTGGACACTAGAAAGGCACTCAAATGTCAATATTCTCAAAAGCGTATAAGTCTATTGCAATTGCTGAAAATGTCCATCTTCAAAATCAAACTGGTCCTGATTGGCTGATCAAATTGCAATGTAATTTTATAGAATTAATCCTGGATGACTTAAAAATCATTAGCAACTAAAACTTCACAAAAAAATTATGTGTAGCTCTAGATATGATTTAGTCAAAATAGATTGCGCAGAAAATATAATAATTTTCAGTATTTGTTATTCTTTCTATAAAAAAATACAGGAAATCAATATTTTTCAATAATAATTAATGCAAAATTTTAAAAAATTCAGCATAAAATATGGCACAAAAATAGAAATGTTTTATGCTTATCAATTGGTTACAATTAAACAGTCCAGATTAAGCCCACCTTTTATAACTTATTATTATTATTTCAGGCAATAAGAATATCCTTATTGTAGAAAGATTTTTATATATATATATATACACATATTAATAATCTATGGGCTACCTAGCCCATGTTATTGTAACAGATGATGATGATTTGGCATAAGAGTTTTACTATTTGTTACCAGTGGTGATCTAATCACTAGTGAGATCGCAACTTATGTGACACATTTTGATTAGCAGTTTACTTTATTTTATTTCTTAATACTAAAATCCATAATAAGGAAACTGAATTTTTTAAAGGTAACCGCTTAAAAGGTCATATATCATGTAGGTTGCATTAGTAATCCATCAATAATGGATGAAAAAATTAAAACCTTTAAACCACATCATCATTTAGTACCACAACATAGGCAAGGTAGCCCACTGGATCATTTATATATACATATATAATTATCTCATCCAGTCTTTATGATGCGGGAACCATTACTAATAGCTATTATTAATGACAAATACGTCAATAATAGTAGTTATAGTGACAGTTCCTATACAAAACTCCAAGAATTTCCATATGAAAGAAAAATATTATATACATATATAACTTCAAAGATTCTGAACAAAAATTGGACATGCAAACTAGGTTGGCACTCCTAGAAAATGCACAACAAATATTATTAAAGAAAAACAAAAAAAATCATAACAACGAGAAAGCAAAATGAAAAAACCCAAATAATGAAAACCAAAAAGCCAAAACCAAACAAAAAAAATCCGCCAAATTGACCTCAATAAAACCATATACTAGAAAAACTCCAATAGGAAAACTATAAAAAGGAAAAAGAGTACTGAAACAAATAACAAAACTGAAAATTATTATCCCCCCTAACTTTGAGAAAGTGAGTCGAAGAACACAACTCAGGAAAAGTCCCCCAACAAAGATTTGTTAGATGCAAGCATATTATGCTTGAAAAAATATCTACAGTTGAGTTCCCTTCTCTATAAATATGAGAAACACAAAAATGTATAAGAGAGATAAATCTCAAACATGACATCCAACGAGGAAAGATATACTAAAGAACACCTATAAACCTAAACGACAGAAGATGAACTAAATAATAAGTATCACACTCCATCCAATGCTTATCCTAGGAATATTTTTGCACAACTTCCAATGCATGAATAACTGCTAAAAGCTAAGCTCAAAGGAAAACTTTTTCCAAAGAGGACCCGCAAAACATCATTTAACAGACTCCTTACTAGTACAAAAATGCCTTCACCATCCTCAACCCCATAGCATCATATACTTCTTCATTAGTATTAGATATAATCCATCTAGCGTTAGGAAGAGGCCAACAAACAAGAAAAATTCTAGGTGCTTTTCGTGGCCTACCCTAAGCCCAAACCTTACGTAAAAAAAAAGAAAAAATCATATATGAAATTATTTATCAAACCAGCCTGCAAACCATTAGCCTCCTTAATAAACCGAATAACAAACAACACAGATCTATAAACCAAATAAAAAAAAAAATCCTGAAAACAAAAGGTATTCCAAGCAAACCAAATGACCAACAAAAGTTGGAAAAAATTGCAGCCCGCCAAAAAAGAAGTAAGTTGTGGGGTTAAGCAATGCTTTGCATGCATGAACAACTGTTGTGGTGTAAATTAAATTACTTGCAAGTGCACAAATTAACGAGTAATAAAGTGGTTTTATTTTATAAAATAATAAATATCGATCCCACGAGAAATAATGTCTCTAATGGTTGAAAATAAATCTATTGCTAATTAAATTGAAAAAAAAAGTAAAAGAGTGTTGATTGTTTGGTTGATTGTTTTTGTGAAGAAAATTAAAAAGCAAAATCTAAATAGAAAGCAATGTAAAGAAAGTAAAGTAAATTAATCAAAGGTTCTAAATTATTGATGGAACAAAGATTATGACTTCACTACTATTAATCATATTTAGTTTCAAAGCATGATAAATTCATTAGGTTGACCTCCCCTTGACCAAAAGTAACTAGAATTTGATTCCTCAATGCATTCTAATTTATCAAATATGAAGTATTTAATTATTCTTAATCTCAACACCGAAATTTAAGCCACATTCAATCTCAATAAGCTCTTGTCAAAGTTGTCACTAAGACATGCAATATTCATATTCCAATGTATTTCATTGTCCTTCCATATTATATTCCTTATTCCTAAGATAATATAATACTAGATCTATTCACCTTTTTATGAAAGCATAAAGAACTACAATGAAATATTAACAATGAGTCATAAACTAATTAATCATGCACTAAAATCTAAATAATCATAATAGGGCTACATCATAATCTTTATAAAGTTTAGCTAATCATCTTCTTAGAAATAGCCATCAATAAATCAAAAGAAAACATATTACGGATAACAAAACGTAGAAGAAAAGAGAAAGCAAATCTAGAGCTTGTGGCTGCCAAAATCCCCTATTGTTCTTCCTTCAATTGCTCTTCAAAATATGCCTCCAAAGCAAGGTTGAATCTTCCTATGACTGACCAAATTCTTCCTCTTTCTTCCCTTGATGTTGCCAAACTCTCCCCTTTCTCTAAACCTTGAGACGTGTGTTGAATTGTGTCTAGATTTGCATAGCATAGAAAAAGAATGCTTGTAAAGCAAAGAAAAATCCTAGAGTTCTAACCCTACCTTACTTCTAAATACTGAGGATAATAAATGATTATTTAATAAAATAATGATAGAACACAATATCTCCCTATTATTCCTCTCAATGGCCAGCCATATGGAGTTATAAGAGTAATTGATGCCTTAAAAAGGATGTCACACTCCCGATTAAATTAGGAAAGTAATTCATATCTCCTTAGTATTTTAATCTCCTTCCAAATCTTATTCCCCCAATTAATAATCCAATTAATATTATTGGAATAATCTGGAATTTCCAAGTGGCATGTGATATGGCAATGATAACTCATGGCTAGAGAGTGATGATGTGGCAATCCCAGTCATCCATGCATAGGTGGCATCTTAGTCGGCAAAGATGCTTTTCTTTTATATCTTCTGTGTTCGTCAAGAAGATTCCAAGAATAATTTTGATTAACAAATGAACACTAAATTCACTGATTTCAGTTACAAACATCATTTCTATGTCTTAGCTTTCCAGTCATATCTTGATCACACAAATTGAACACTAAAAAGGCACTCAAATGTCGATTTTTCCACCGGAGTGTAAGTCTATCACAACTGCTAAAAATTTATATCTTCAAAATCCTTGATGAGTTAGAAATCATTAAAAACTGGAATCGCATAGAAATTTTATGTGTAGCTCCAAATATAAGTTATTTAGTAAAGGTTGTACAGAAAATACAACAATTTACAGCATTTGTTCTTCTTTCTCTAAAAATAGAAAAATAATAGAAATCAATATTTTTCATTAACAATTAACTCAAAACTAGAAAAAAAAAATCCAATATAGAATATGACATAAAAACAGTAGTTTTTATGCCTATCAACTACTCCCAAATTGAAGTTTGTTAATCCTTGGCAAAGAAAGAAAGAGCTAGAAAAATATTTCATATAAAAACATACCAAAATACTTCAATGGTGTGCCTCAAATATTGCATAATAGTATCAACTCAAAAGTAATTTCTAAGTAATCATGCAACTCAATACCCTGTATTCTATTCAAAATAATCATTACTCTCAAAGTGTGTGTGAAGTCAAATAATATATTCAATGTCATACAATTTAATAAATCTACATTAAATAGAGATTGTAAGTAAGAATATAAACTACCATATGCTTGACATAATTAGTTGCTCTCCAAGAATGTAGATCAATGCATTATTTTGAATCATTAGGACTTAATAAGCTTGTGATGTGAAGGTTAAAGGGGTAATAAGTTAAAAGTAAGAAAAAGATAGAAAAATAAATTGAAAGAAATAAAACTTATGAATAATATGATTATAGAAATTTTTGTTTTCTTCTCATATATACACTTTTATTCTTCATTTCCTTTAAACTCCACAAAACTATTTTCACAGCTTCTTTTTTTTTTGTTTTTTTTTTCCCTGCTAATCTCCCAAATTGTTCTTTTTACACCTTGCTCAAACTCCTTTCCCACATCGAAGATACATAGAAGGCCAAATATCACTATCATTGACACCTCGAATTATTTTCTACTTTACTCCACCAAATACAAATTGATAAGCATATATTCATGTCAACTCAAAATAAAGCTCTCTTTAATTATTTGTACAGGGTATGAAAAATATATTTAGGCTCATAAAAGGGTAAGTCAATATGGTTTAAATGAACAAAAGGCTTCGGTGCAAGTCAGCTTCATGTTGGGTGACCCAGAGCCTTGAGCAGCCTTGGAGGTTTTTCTTTTCTATTCTCTTATGGCCTCCAATTTTTCCAGTTTCTTCCTAGACTCTTCAACAGTGAGCTTGGCTGGAGTAATATTTTTCTTCTCCATGGCTTCGACAAGTTCCAAAGGAAGATTCGGCCATAAATGAGTCCAACCGTCAGGATTTGGTCCAAAGCACTTTAAGGCACAAAATTTAAAGAAATCAATTTTTGAAACCACAAGTTTAGTGGAAATGGGAATACCTATCGAGACTAATTCTTCTTTGAAATGAAGACCTGCTTCGATAAAGGTCTCAGGAGTTAAAATTTAATTTTGAACATAAGTAACTCTATGAACTGACATGTCACTTCACGAAGTCGAAAGGCTAACTGTGAATACTATTTTATACCTGAATGATAGTCTTAGATGTTCTTTTAGGGTGAGCCTCAACTATGGATACTATTTTACATCTGAAGGCTAGTCTCGAATGTGTTCCGAGTTTTTCCGAAGGTGAGTCTCGGGCGTCTTCCATATTATGCTCGGACATTTGTACCTTTGAGATAATGAGGACACTTAACCTTCCAAGGGAGTGATTAAGGTTTTGGACATTCGAAGTTACTCTAAAAGTTTTGATTGTACCAGGTGGTCCGAAAGTCTGAGCCATAAACTGATGAAGAAGGTTTCTGAGGCATTTTGAACTCGTGTCTTCTTCGGAGCTATCCTTGGCATCTTGAACATGTGTCTTCTTTGGATCTATTTGAGGCCTTTTGAACATGTGTCTTCTTTAAAACTATCTGAGGTATCTTGAATACGTGTCTGAGAAGCCCAAACGTCAATTCTGAAGCGTTCTAAGACGTGCTAAAAAGAGATGAATCACCAGTTATAACTGTTCTGAGCACAATTAATTCTAAGGCAATCATGGAAATTAATTATCATGAAGATCATTCAATGGACAATTATAGGTTCATAACGGCATAAGACCACACCAAAGTTATAAGTAAAAGGTGAAACTTGGAAGGTAAACACAGAAAGAAACACAAGACTTACTCTTTGACACACAAAACACAAAAATTACTCTTTGAATTACAAAATACATTCTCTTCTTTTGAATTGACTTGAGCGTCAAAGTGTTTTTCACAAGTACCACACCGGTGCTAAATTTATTTATTTATTTTCAGAGAAGATTGATCAGAAAAAAGAGATCGCAGAAAATTACAATCACATTGTTAATAAATTTCAAGCAAATGTTAATAATGCTTCTTAAAAATGTAAATTCGAAAGCCCTGTAATTCTAGCAAATACGGAAATGTCCAAATAAACCATGTAATCAACTTTTATCCATCTTTTTAGGGTTGAAATCCCCCTAAGGTTTGATACTTTGGTAATTCATTTTTTTTCCTTTTTTTAGCACTATGCCCTTCAAATTTTACTTTTTTTTTGTCCATAATTAGTTTTTTCATCATTTTTCTGTTAGCTTTTTAATAGAATTGTCACATGAGTGACACATAGGATGAAAAGTGAGGGTAAAATGGCAATACTAGTTGGTAAAATTTTCTAAATAGTTTGAGAGTAGTGGTGCAAAATTTCCTAAAGAAAAAAACAAAAACAAAAAATTATTATTACGGAAGATTATTATTCTTTCGATAAATTAGAAAAGTCCTTAAATTATGCAAATGCACTTTTTCAATAATAATAAAAAAAAAACATTACATATTATAGAGATTTAAAAAAGAATAGATACACAAAGAGTCAAAGACCAATGAAAAAAATTTGAACAAGCATTAAAAAAATATTTTTTCTAGGGTGGAGTGGAGTGGAGTGGGAGGTGGATAAATTCTTTATAAAAAAATACATATTAAAAAATCTTAAACTGATTTTTTTTAAATAAATAAAAATATATCAAAATACGAGATGCAGTTTGGTTCGGTTTTAACTGAAAATTGAAACAGAACTGACCAATCAGTTTAATAAAAGCCTAAAACAAAACCAAACCGTCTGGAGTGCAAAACAGAAAATAAAACCGAACCAAATGGATCGGTTTGGTTCGGTTTGGGCTGTAATTGGGCCTAACTTTGTTTATTTATTTATTTATTTGTGAAAAAAGCACTTTAAAACAATAGGTCAAGTTACCTTCCCATCATAAATTCATGTTTGATCATAAATTCCTATTAGTTTTGGATCACTATAGATCAAGTTATATGTTACTAGTTACCATCCAACATTAATTTATATTATCATACAATTACTCCTAATTTGGCAAAAATGTATGTTGCTTAAATTTTAAATAACAGTAAACCAAATTAATTACAAACCAATAAACCACATATCAAAAATAAAAAAAGAAATAACACACATGTATATCAAAAATGTATGTTGCTGAAATTTTAAACACCAAATCAGCAATGTTCACCTACAAAAGAAAAAAAAAAGTCAATACCTCTTCAATCCATATATGCATCAATGAATCTACTTTGGCAGCCCCTATTGTTTGTCACAACTCTTTAAATGGGAACAAACAATATATTAGATTTATACAAATAAGTAACAAATTAACAATATATTAATTAGAACTTTAATATACTTTTTACATACATTCATCCAACTTATCATAGAATTCCACATCTTTTAAAAAAAATCTATCAACATGAGGAGAAGCCTTAAGCCAATTCTGACAGCATATCAAAGCCTCTACCATCTTAGCAGTCAAAAAACTCCTGAAAAAATCAAGTATCCGTCCTCTAGTACTGAAAGCACTTTCAGAAGTCACGGTTGATACTTGAATTGCATATACATCCTTTGCAAGCTTTTCTAAAATAGGATATTTATGACTATTTACCCTCCACCAATTCAAAATATCAAAATCCTTGACTAATCCAAATTCACAAAGATCCACCAAATATCTATCAACATCATTTTTCAAGTCATTGATGGAGAATTTTGAGTTTGAGTAGGATCATTTACTTCAGGTAATGGAGTTGAATCCATATTTATCAATCTAAATAAAAAATTGAATTAAAAGAAATACCAAACATTACCACAGAGAAATAACAAAAAATAATACTAGACAACAACTAACAGTAACACTAATCAAATTAAACAATATTGGACAGCAACTTAAAATAACTAAAATCAGCTAAAAACTACTAAATCTCTTAAAAATAACTAAACAGTACCTTAACTCTCAATAAAAGTAACTAAAAATAATAATAATAACTACTAACGAAATAATAAAAAACTCAAAATTCACATGACTTAATATGCTTAACCAAATAAAAATAATAAAAACTAAATCACATATTAACTCCCTTAAACTAAATCAAAATTCATATTACTAACCAAATGACAAAATGACTAACAACAAAATTAACTCCCTTAAACTAAATCAAGTAAAATGACTAAAGATTAAGAATTAAGAATCTTGAATATGTGATGTGGTTAGTAATCAAAATTCACGTTACTAACCACATCACATATTAAAGATTAAGAATTAAAGATTAACACTAAAATATTTAACAATTAGAATTTAAAAACAAGTCACTTCTAATATGCTGAAATTTAAAAGCAACTAATAACTTTAATAACAATATGAATGCCGTATATTTCATGACTCAACATTTACAGATATAAATACTATTGAGAATAGGTTCTATACCTATCAGATAGAGAAGGTAATGTATATCAATTACAACAACAATATCAACAGGATAAGAAACCAGGCTAAGGTAGACCTCTTATTTATTCGTTGTATTTATCTCTCTAACATCCCCCCTCAAACTAGATGGTGTGGAACACACGTGTAGCTTGTCTCTAAGAAATAGAAACCGTCTGGTTGGCAGTGTAACATCCCGTTTTGAGAAAAATAGTAAAAATTTTAAGTTTGACCAGTTGACCTTAAGTGGGCCATAGGGTTGTCTTTTTGTGTGGTTATATTTCGGTTTTGACTTTGGTACCGTTGCGTAAAGCTTGTCGATACGAGTCCATAGACTAGTAGTACGTTTGATTCGAAGTTAAGACCAGGAAGTTATGGTCGTTTTAGTGTGAGGGGCTTTTTGGTAATCTGGCAAAGACTGATATTTATGGGTGTGAAATGACCGTTTTGCCCCAGCCTGCATCCTTAAAATTTTTGGAAACTTCCCACGCACGCACCCCCCCCCCCCCGACGCCTCCCCTCCCACCTTCACCGCGCTGCCTTCCCACGCCGGCAGCCGCCACACTGTGGGCGGACTTGGCCGACAACCACCATTAGATCAAAGCCATCAACCTCCTCTTCCTCCCCGTACCGGTGGTTTGCCGTGAAATGACCCAGATCGCCGGAAATCACAGCGAAACCAAGAGCCTGCGCAACCGTGCACAGTCACGACACCATCTTTGGCCGGCCGAATCTCACTGTTCCGGTGGAGTTAGGGAGCGTGCTTGGTACCGTTGGAAAGCTGGTGCGACGATCTACATTTTGGTTCCGAGATTGACCCAGGAAACCTCTGGAGCACGGCGGAAAACGGCCGCGAAGTCTCCAAAAAACCACCGCGACAGCCACCTTTCCATCCCAATCTACTCCGATCGCCGGCGAGTGGCACGACACAGCCACCACCACAAGCTTCAGACTGCGCCTGCGACCAGATCTGCACTTTCCGAGCTTCGACGACCACCACACGCGCCGCACGCGCCGCCCATAGCTGCCGCCGTCTTCCTCCACGAGCCACCGTCGATCTCGTCCTTTTCCGGCGAGTGGGTGCTCACCACCCGTTCCAACGCATTCCTAGGGTCATGGGCAAGCTTGCTGTACCTTCAAATTGATCTAATTTTGGTCGGATTCGAAAATGCACAATCCCGGCCGAGTTCTGATCTTCCGGGACCAATTCTGATCAATTGCTTAGACGAATCCTGAAATTGAAGGTATATTCTCATTCCTTGCATCTTCAATTTCGTTTCGGTATAAAGTTTGCTGAAATCGAACTTGAAAAGAGAAAATCCATGTATTTTGGAGATTTTTACCGATTTGGGACATTTTTGTAATTTCTGAAAATATTGGGGTATTTTCGTAATTACTGAAATTGCTGGGCAATCTTGTAATTAGTGTTTTAATCTTTTAATTAGAGACTTAGAGGACTCCTCTGAGCCGTTGGTTAGTTTCGGTAATTTAAAGAGTGTTTTGGTAATTTATTTTAGGTGTTCGTGCACGTTCGAGGTCTGGATTGGAGATCCAGCAGGAGCACGCGTCAGACCAGTGAGTGCATTTATTTTCTAAATCATTTAGGAATATATGCTATATTTGATTTGAATTCTATAAATTTGTTTGAATTGAATTTTTCTTATGCATTAAATTATAATTATTAAATATGTTTTTGATGATTTAAATATTTGCATAAATTTGATGTTATGATTTGATGAATTTCCTATTTATTTGGAATCAATAGAAATTGTGTTTTGATTGATTGTTTAATGGATTTTGAAGTTTTCTGATATTTTACAACTTGTGGAAAATTTGGTGAATTTAATGTGATTTGAGCTTTAGTGAAATTTAAATAAAGTTTTGGGGCAACTTTTTCTAGTAACTAAAGGTTTGATTGTTTGAAAAATTTTATAAATAGAAGTTTTTGGAAAATCGTTGAATTTACTGTGATGCTTTTAAAGGTAAAGGAATTTGAGAAATTTTATAAAATTCGATGATCGATGATCTCGGAAATGATTTTGAAATGTTTCATGATTTTGAGGAGTACCACAAGGTATTGTATGATGACTGAGATGTACGGATTATTGCGCGCTATATTATTATTATGCCATCCTCTGCTGTGGACACGTGTCGGGAGAGAGATGATGAGGATCCTGCCATGACGGATTTTGGACACCGGTTCGTTGTGATGAGTTTACCCCCCTCCCCCCGCCTGTGACGCCGTCAGGACGCTGAGGGTCACACGGCAACGATACTTTGATGTGGTACTGGATTGATTTATATGGTTTGGATTTATGGATTTGGATTATATGAGTTGGATTTATATGATTGATTTATATGATTTGATTTATAAGACTTGGATTTATGAATTTGGATTTATACGATTTGGATTTATATGGATTTGATTTATATGATTTGGATTGATATGATTTGATTTATGGATTTGGATATGGTTTTGGATTCATACGATTTTAAATTTATGGGTTGGAGCCCATGATATTTGGTTTGTATCGGTTTGGATTTAGCAAATGTTTCTACCTGCTATTTTATACAAACATGTTTTCAAATAAAATTTAAATATTTATTGTTGAGATTATATTTATGGTTTTGGCGATTGAGTTGTGATTTCAATAAACATTTTGAATGACGTTTTCGCCCCTTAAACCGGTTATAATGATTTAATGATTTTAGGGATAAACTAAGGGTTTTGCGAAATGATTTTCAAAACGGGGAACCTTTCAACTGAGTGACGTGAATTTTGAGTGAAAATAATTTTAACAACTGAGCTTATATTTTGTAGATACCTAGGAGCACTCACAGAGATTTTATATCTCACGTTTTGTGTTTTAACTTCGTTCCCTAGGTCTTAGCTGCAGGTTCTCGTGAGCTACCGCCGGCATCGCATTCATACTTGCTTCCGCTACTGCTTCTTCTTATGTATTAGACCATGTTCCTTTTATTCTGTTTATTGTTGAATTTGTATTATTTATATTTTTCTGTCCATCATTTTTAGTGGTTCTGACTTTCCCACCTACCTCATATACTATTTTATTATTTATTTCAGTATTACTAGTTGATATTGGTTGCGATGCATATCTTGTCTTACTTTCATCTTATTTCTTGTTTTATTTGTTTATTAAACCCCTTTTCGGAGGAAGATTCTGTCGGCTACCCTGAAGGGTTCTGGTGGAATCTTCCTCAGGCGGGGCCTCTTCGGAGAATTTGGAGGGATTTCCGGGGCGGATCCTGTCAGGCAGGACCTTTATGAAAATGTCAGCCACTTGATATTGACTTAGAACATATCGTACCTCTAGAACATGAGCTAGAACTTCGTCACGGATAAAATGAACATCGTCCTCTATATGCTTTATTTGTGCATGAAAGATTGGATTTGAGGCTAGGCTTCCTGCACTGAGATTGTCACACCAAATGACCGGCAAGCCTTCTGATTTAACGCCTAATTCGTGCAACAAGGCTTGTATCCAAACAACTTCGGTAGCTTCATTGGCTAAGGCCCGATACTCAGATTCGGTGTTGGAGTGGGAGACAAGATGCTGCTTCTTTGCTGACCAGGAAACAAGATTATCTCCAAAGTAAACATAGTATCCTCCTGCAGAGCGTCGATCAGCCATATCGGATGCCTAATCGGTATCAGTATAGGCCTGGAGAGAAAGATTTGGTGAAGGCTTAAAATGCAAACCAATATGTAATGTACCATGTAGATACCGCAACACCCTTTTACACGCAGTCCAATGAGCATCAATTGGTGCTTGCATAAATTGACTCAATCGATTAACAATGAAACTAAGCTCCGGACGAGTTAGGAGGATATACTGAAGAGCACCAATGGTACTTCTGTAGAGCATAGGATTGGAGAACTTGTGTCATGTGTACTTGCTAAGTCGAATGGATGTACTAGCAGGAGTAGGTGTCTGTTTACAGTCAAGCATCTCTGTTCTGACCAGCAAATCTTTAATATACTTTCGTTGGGTAAGATAGAGTCCAGAGGAATTGCGCTTAGCCTCAACACCCAAAAAAAATGATAAGGAGACGAGATCTTTAAGAGAAAAGTGAGAGTTTAGCCTGTTGATGAAGTTGGCAATGTGTGTGGGATTTGAACCTGTGACAATAATAGCATCAACATAGATTAGCACCCACAGGATATCGGTTTTTACCTTGAGAATAAAAAGTGAAGTGTCTAGGATAGATTGTGTAAATCCCCACAAGCAGAGAGTTGTCTTCAATTTATCATACCAAGCTTATGGAGCTTGTTTCAAACCACATAGAGACTTGTGTAGATGAAAAACATAATGTGGAAAGGAAGGATTACTGAAACCTTCCGGCTGTCTCATAAATACAGTCTCACGCAGGTGCCCATTGAGAAACGCATTATTGATATCAATTTGTCTGATTGGCCAATTATTAGTCACATCAATAGACAATACTAATATGATTGTAGCATGTTTTATTACTGGACTGAATGTTTCTTTGAAATCGATGCCAAGAATTTGATGAAATCCTTTAGCAACCAGTCTAGCTTTAAAATGATGCGTTGAGCCATCAGGATTGCGCTTCAGTTTGAAGACCCATTTCTTGCCTACAATATTCATTCCAGTTGTAGGGGGAACCAAAGACCAAGTACCATTGTGTTCAAGAGCAGAGAGTTCTTCTTCAATCGCCTGCTTCCACTTGGAATGAGAGAGAGCTTCTTTGACACTCACATGTTCTGTACTATCCAGTCGAGTGGTTGTATGGCAGGAGAATAATTTTTTCTTGGAAATTCCTGCCTTGGACCATGTGGTCATGGGGTGTGAGGACTTTGGCTGTTGCAAGGGAAGATCAATATGCAAACCAATGCCAGGGGGAAGGTTGTAGCCTCTTCGGGCAATAATTGAGAGGTACCCATCTTGCTTTGAGATGAGGAAAGAGCATGCCTAGAAAGTGTGCCTGGTAATGGACTCCAATTGACGTCGGTTGGAGAATTGAATGTGCAATCATCAGAAGCAAAAGATATTGGACCCGTGACATTTGAAGATTGGTCTAGATGAGTTTCTTTGGTGACACGTGGAGGAGACTTTGAGAGCTCTTGAGCATATGTTGCATTAGGAACCATAGAATCCAAAGTGGGGCTTGACGTGGATAATGATAGATTGGGAAGTTGATTGCCACTTTGTTGCCGTGTAAGGAGAACTTGAGAAGCTCTGCTTGGGAAACCAGAAGATAAGGTGGAACCTGTAAATAGAGACAAGTGGCATAGGTATTGAATTAATAAGAGAATGCATAGAAGTAGTATCGTCAGAGGTATGGGTCTCGTGTGATCTTGTCATGTAAGGAAAACACTTTTCATTAAAAATAGCATTAGGTGTGGTATAAATTTTCGCTGTATTGAGACTTTTGCAAATATATCCTTTATGAATGGAGCTATAGCCTAAGAAGAGACACCGTTTGGAATGGAAGGAAATTTTTTTATTATTGTATGGTCTAATAAAGGGAAAGCATTCACACCCAAAACATTTTAATATGGATAAATTAAAATTTTTCTTAAATAATTTTTGAAAGGGGGATTGATTTTGTAAAACCATAGTTGGCAATCTATTAATGAGAAAAGTGGCAGTAGAGCAGGCATTCCACCAGTATGACATGGGGACATTACTATGAGCAAGGAGGGACAAGGCAGTTTCTGTAATGTGTCTATGCTTCCTCTTTACTTTTCCGTTTTGATTATGTGTATGAGGGCAAGGATGTTGAAACTTGATGCCAAAATTTTCCAAAATGGGTTGTAAAACTCTATATTCTCCCCCCCAATCGGATTGAAAAATTTTAATTTTCTTTTGAAAAAGATTTTCAACAAGGGATTTAAAATGCATAAAAACATTTTTAACCTCAGATTTTAGTTTTAACGGATAAATCCATGAAAACCGTGAATAGTCATCCTCAAACAAGACGTAATATATGTATCCTTCATTGGAAAGGATTGGTGCAGGTCCCCAAACATCTCAATATACTATTGCTAAAGGTTCTTTTGTTTTAGTTTGGGAAAGGGGAGCAAATAAACGATGGACTTTTCCAAGAGAACATGAAGAAAAAAAATCATGTTTATCATCTAAATGAAAACAATGAGAACTATTTGCAACTAATTTCATAATAGAAAATGAAGGATGACCAAGTCTCAAATGCCAAATATTACTGTCAGAAAATTTAGAAACAAAATAACTAGAACAAAAATTCCTAGAAATATGATTGCAATTAGATGAAGAAATTGACTGATTGAAACTAGGTAGAGAGACTTGATAGAGCCCATCTCTAAGGGTTCCTCGCAGCAGAAGCTTCCTCGAAGTTTGATCCTTTACATAAACAAAACGAGAATCAAATTCCACAATCACATTATTATCACTAGTCAATTTAGCAATACTTAACAAATTCTTCTTAATACGTGGAACATGCAACATTTTATTTAATTTCATATCTTTTGCAAGCAAATTAACAATGGAAGATCCAGTAGTAATAATATTCAAACCTTGACCATTTCCGACCATGAGTTTTTCAAAACCACCATATTCTGATTTCTGCTGTAAATTGGTGGAATCTGCAGTAACATGATTCGTAGCTCCACTGTCCATGAGCCATTATGGAATTGTCACAACCTCAGGAGATGTATAGTAAGCATATATATTATTATTAGAGGAATTATAAGCAGACATATTATTAGAAGAATTATTTCCCTGGCTATTGATATTTGGTGGCATAAAATCCTTGTCAAACCGGTGATAGCACTGCCACACAGTGTGTCCAGGTATATGGCAAAGCTGGCAGTATGGCCTTTGAAATCCTGATCCACGGCCTCTGCCACGATAGCCCCCAGATCCTCTATAGAACTGATTTCCACCTCCTTGTCTTCTGAAGTTTGAAGAAGTACGACTTGCAACGTTAGCTGAGGGTTGCGGAGCCGATAATATTGCACTTTGAATCTGAATTTCTTGGTTGAGGAGTAAAGCAAGCACTTCTTCAGTTGTTAATGGTGATCAGTGAGAGTTGATATTTGCCACCACTGCATCATATTTAAATGGTAAGCCTTGAAGCAAATGCATGATAAAATCTTCAGAACTTACCATATAGCCAGCCATTGCAAGTCCGTCTGAAATTTCCTTCAATTTCAAATAATATGCAGTAATAGTCAAGCCTTCTTTCCTTGTAGACAGCATTTGAGACTTTAGTTGCATCAATTTGGCACGTGATTGTGTTAGTGAGTAAAACATGTACCTCGGTGTAATAGAGGATTTGATCCATCCAAGCAAGGCTTGGTCCAATCGGCGCCAATTTAGAAAGTCAGGGTTGACGATCATTTGATGACTGTGACTGCCTGAATCTGTTAGCTTTTGTTCTGAGATTAACTCTGGTGGTGCTGAAACCATTCCTGAGACAAAACATTCTAAATTGCTACCCACAATTGCTGGAAAAATCTGGGCCCTCCATATCACATAATTGTTTTGATCTAATTTGAAAGGGAAGTTGTAGTTCGGCAAATTTACTTGGTTGATTTGAGGGAATGATGAACTTGTGGGAATTACAGCAATGACTTTAGTTTGTGGCTCTGATACCATAATAACTTTAATAACAATATGAATGCCGTATATTTCATGACTCAACATTTACAGATATATATACTATTGAGAATAGGTTCTATGTCTATCAGATAGAGAAGGTAATGTATATCAATTACAACAGCAATATCAACGGGATAAGAAACCAGGCTAAGGTAGAACTTTTATCTATTCTTTGTATTTATCTCTCTAACAGCAACAAATCAGAATTGACTTACCTGGTCTTTAATCTCCTCCAAAAAAACAATTCTAATAGTAATAGACAGTGCTCCAACTCTAAGCTACAACTTCAAGTTCAAACCCAAGGCTTCAAATCAGTAGTTTTAATGATTCTATGAAATACCAGCAAAACATAATCAATGCATATCCAAAAACAACACAAATAAACTATGAAAGACCAGATAAAATGATTCTCAATTCAACAATATCAAAACATAACCGGTTCACTGAGACACATAAAATGATTCTCGATTCAACAATATCAAAACATGATTATCGATTCAACAATATCAAAGTACAGCAAACATGGGTTTCAATTCTCACAGAGCAAGTAGGAAATCAAAAAGGCCAGCTAACTAAAGACTTTTCGTGAGCATAAAAAAAAATCACTTTTAAAAACCCAAGTGCTTAAACCCCTTTCCAACCCTCGTGAAAATAGCAAAGCTATTTTCAATCGGTTCTTACTCTGCAATGGAAGACTCACAAAAACCCAAGGAAATGGAAGACTCACACTTTGTCTTCTTAATCTGCAATCAGTTCACCAAACAACTAAAGTATTCGAAGCATAAAAATCTACACACCTAGTGGGATGCTCCTGCAAAATCTTCAAGGCCAATAGTAATGAGACTCAGATTGATGATGTTGCGAAGACAAATTCAAGTAAAAAAAAATTTGGGAAACAAGAAAAAGATTGAGCAGGTGCGATTATAGCTTAGATTAGAATGTTGAATTAGATTTTAAGCATTACAGCAAGTTGCAACAAACGATCACCTTATTATTATGCAAAATATGACTGGCGTGGACTCGTGGGTGTGGGAGAGGCTGCAGTGGCCACTGGCGGCGAATACACTCGGTCAGTCAGTCTCAAAGTCAAGTCTCAAAATTTTGTTTGCGATTTAGTTTATGTTCGGGTTTTTTTAGGTTAGGAATTTTTCTGATCGTGATGGACTCCTGAGATCATTTGAGTGGTGTATTATATCATATACTAAGGGTAAGTGTGGAAAAATAAAAATTGACAGTTGAGATTTATTGTAGGGGTGATGTGGCATTATCTTAAGGGTGGTGGTGTTATGCGGTTCAGTTCGATCAGTTCAGCAGGTAAAATGCACATTAACTGACTGCCGAACCGGAATTGTAATTTCTTTATAATTGAAACCAACTGGCCAACCAATTTAACATGAAATCGGACCAAACTGCTCGGTCCGATTCGGTAAGACCGGTTTGGTCGTTTTTTTTTTTAAATGCCCACCCCTAGTGGAGTAGGAGGAGGATAAATTCTTTATAAAAAATACATATTAAAAAATCTTAAACTGATTTTTAAAATATATATATATATATATATCAAAATACATGTAATAAATAAAAGAATATATTCTATAAAAATATTATTTAAAAAAGAAAATTAGTTCTAGATTATTAAATACTTTATCACTCTTTTTAGAAGCTCATTAATTCAGTTTTTATTAGAGTATACATTTTTTAGCCCTTTACTAATTTATTAAAAGAATAATAGTCCTCTTTAATAAATTTTTTCCATTAATTGTTTTTTTGTTGTTGGAATTTTTATATCTATTTGTCTCCTAAGCTTTAAAAAGTTTCACTTTGATCCCACTTTTCACCTTATGTGTCATTCATGTGAGGAACTTTATTAAAATGTTAATAGAAAAATGACAAAGGGACTAAGTATAACAGAAATGAAAATAGAATGGAGAAAACAAAACTGAGGGATCAAAATGTCTCAACGTGTTAGTTTAGGCGTTCACGCAAATGTTTTAATTTATTTATAAAAGGTTATTACGATTTGCTATACGTATTTAAAAGGAGAGCTAAGATCTTGTCAAAAAGGTTTTAGACATTGTTAGAATTATTTTCTTATTAAAATAGAAAAAATAAATATTAAAAAGATAGAAGAAAAATGAGCTGACATTTTAGAAGATATCTTATGAAAATATAGATTGTAAAAATATATATACTACATCAGCAATATATATAATATTTTAAAAAAATTACTATTCAAATATAACGTATAAATTGAATATTAAACTAATGTTGTATAAATATTGTAAAAAATTTTGAAAAGTAAACTTTTTCTAATATATATATATATATATATATAATTAAGCAATAATTATGTTTATGTTTTATGCACATTACTATCCAAGAATATTTTTTAAGTTAATTGTACATTTATATAGATTTACAATGTCAGTTTTAATACGAAGTAATCCATATTTAAATAGAGTAAGTGAATATTTTAAAAAATTCCATGTTGACACCATCAGGATTAGACCTTCAAACAAAGACATATGATTGGTATGGATAAGCATAAGCTCTGTGTCTAAAAAATTAGAGGGTGGGAAAGCTAAGAAAGCCCAAGAGATTCATTCAAAAAATCTTTCTTTCAATTGGAAAATAAATGTGGCCCTACGTGCTCGGCACTAACTATTGTAGTGACCGCCATTAATGGACATCTCCTCCAAACTATGTCATTGCACCGCCAACTTGCTCATCCACTTGTAGTATTGCTATTTAATATTAATAATAAAAATAAAACCCTTGTATTATTGCTAACAATTACGTTTTTTAATTTTTCTTCTTTCCGATCAGATCGTTAACGTTTCGGGTTGAAATCATAGATTTGTTCGATCCATTACACTTTTTAAATTTTTAGTGAAAGTTTTTTTAGGTTATGTTTGGCATAAATTTTGAAACTTTATTAATGGGTTAATGACACTATTTCTAATTTGGAGTAAATGCACATCAGATCTTGAAATATAAATTATTGTAATTTAAACTTTTAAAATTTTAATTTGTTGTATTTTTATGTAATATATATTTTTGTTTTACTAGTAGTTGTTATCAGTTGTACTACTCTTCACCAATTTCCGGGTGGTTACTGTAATTAATCATTTTTTTATGGATCAATTTAATTACGAAAAAAATAATGGTTTTTAGTAATTTTATTTATTTTAAATGCATAAATGTAAATTTGAATGACATTTTAACTGAATTAATTTTATTTAATATTACACAACTAAGTCAATAATACAGAGAGTTTCAAAATTCTAACCATTTATGATTTATATAATTTTAGCATATATCATGATCTTTCACTCTAGTTTTAAGAAGAAAAATAATTAATCAACTAGTAATAATTTATAATATTCTATTAGAAACCAATAGCTTAAATATGTATATGTATTGTTCTAAATATAGAGTGAGATTGCACGTCCACATTATTATATGTGTAGGCTTCTAATTACATGTGATTCATGTGAAATCACTACTATATTTTTAGAGAAAAATTAGCTACACCCACCTTATGGTAGCATGCAAACCCAATACTCAGAATAGCTAGGTTAATTGCAATTAATTAACACCACTATTCTTCCTGAAAAATAAGTTCATAAAATTGATTTTGGGGTGTTAAGCTGGTCATCATGAACCATTTTCATGTAGAGTAACGAGTAGGACCTCTAGGTGCATACCAATCAGCTAAGATGTCCCACTAAGCTATCGAGCAGGACATACTTGCATGTTTTCTCTCAAAGAGGTACAACTTATTAAAAGGATAAGAAATAATAATATAACAATAAACCATTAGAAATTAACACAAATTAGCTTATAAATCAACTTGACATTGACCATAGGGAGGGATATCTCAGAGAAATGGGCCAAAACATAACCTTGCAAACAGCTAGGGCAGCCATTTATTTAAATATATATATATATATATTAATTACACTTTTATATAATGTATTTCAGTCAAATTATGCATTAAATTTTTAAATTTAAAACATTTTACATTGGATCCTCCCCTAAAAAAAACTATGACATTTTAAACAAAAATATTTTTTTCTCAAAATAAAAAAGAAAAAAAAAAGGAAAATTATCCTAAATTATATCGATATAATTTAAAATGCCTTTTTGTGAAGGCCGTAAATTAGTCACAAGGTATAGTATATGTGACGGAATCATCGCTAAAACTACTTTATGTGACGGGTAAAAATCTGTCACATGGCGGTCGCAATATGTCTGACACAAAAAGTTTAGTGATGACTTACTGTTCACTCCGTGATAGAAAACTTTCATTATGTGACGGGTTAACTTCATCACAAATATTCTCACTCACTAGAGAATCACCGTCGGTGAGGAATCTACGACGGAATGTTTTTTGTTGCAGATAAACCATCAGTGACAACATTCTGTCATTTTATGTTGTGTGACCGAGATTGAATCCATCGCAGTATACCATCTATCACGAAAGTGGAATGGGTAACTGTCACAGTTACATTATGTGACGAGTTACATACCGTCACTTATAATGATTAGTGTTGTAATGCTCTTGTTTAGTGTCCGAAATGATCCGTCACATTATATCATATGTGACTCTCTAATGACGGTCAATGGTCACTGTACATTGTCTGTGATGACCTATATTGCGTCATTTATGATCATTATTGTTGTACTGCATCGTAGTTTTTGTGGCTGAAACAACCGTCACAGATAGTATACTGTGACGGTTGACTGTCACATATATAACGTGAGATGTATGACGACTACCTTAAATTCTGGCATTGTTGTGTCTGATTTTTTCCGTCACGATGCAACATCTGTGAAAACCTTGTGACAGTTCACTGTCACTTATGAGAAATGTACAATATTGCAATCGATTCGTGTCCGATATGAGTCGTCACAATATAACATTTGTGACGGACCAGTGATGGTACACATTCACAATATAGCATTTGTTATAGTTACTGTCCAATTTTTTTTTATATATTCTTTTTCGTTTCAAAATTTAGGGGCTGTTCAATTGATATATAAAAAGTAGTCAAAAAACACTTATAAAGTGGTTTTATCAGTACCACATTTTATATAAAGGGGTAAAAAATTCTTCATTGAAGTAGTTAACATTTTTCATCTTCAGTGAAAAATTTTCCACTACAAGTCTATATAATTCATCAAACATATTCCATATACAATACCAAAACGAAGCGCATGCTGACAGTTGCACCATACACAACATGCTCAAAACCAAACATATACACAGCAAAAACCGACCAGACTTCGACTTTTGTTCCCTATTTCACAAGGTATCAGCTACAAAATGTATACGACATAACTCTACCTAAATGGCCGTTTGAGAATGGATCACAAGTCCCACAAACTCCTTCATTTACCTGCACCAATATATGTCCTAAGCATGCTTCACGCTGAAATATTAATATGCTTGCAAAACACAAAAAACTGATGCCAACTTTTTTTCCACACTACGCCATTTGAAAACTACGACAGCTTTTGTACTTTAACTTGTTGTCATGTACCTTAATTGTTCTCAACTAGTGGGTCGATCCTGACTCTCCCATCCCGGTGTTAAGGACTCAATGTGTCCTTGCAATGCTTCCATTTCAGTTACACGTGCTTCAAGATGTTTATTTTGCAGCTTCAATGATTCATTAAATGCTCTCATTTCTTGCATTTCTTTTTCAATAGCTGCCATATCAATGCGTGATCGTTTGGAGTGATGCATTGGACCAACACCCATCCCACATTGATGTTCGCGCTTTAGAGGTATAATCCTATAAAAAATTTCCTCCGTTGTCAGTTCTAACCCTTCCTCCGAATCTCTAAATCCAAATAAGTCCTCCACAAAAAACGCATAACTTGTGAGCTATTTTCCAACACCTTTGTTGATGCAGAACCCCAAGATTAAAGAATCTGAAACCCCAAAACACACAAAAAGTATTGTAACAATAATTGAAAACAAGAATCCGCCCTACCAAAGCCTAAGATAACTTGTATCTAAAAAAGTGGATTAGAATACTAGGGAAAGAGAAGAATAATCGCCACAAAATATTTCTACTTTGATAAGAGAATTCAACTCCTAATGCAACAAGAAGAAGAAATTGATTTCTCACCTTGCAAGAACACTCCTGAGAGCAATAAGAAAATTAATTTTTTCAATTGATTAAAAACTAAAATCTCCCTTACAAAGGAATTGATCCACCTTTATATAAGGATTAGGGTTAGATCAAGAATCAATCTAAACCATTAAATATTAAGAAAGTAATCCTAAGGCTGAAAACTAACCCTAAAAATGAAAAATAGCAAATATTACAAAACTGCTATTATAATCTGAAAATAGCTAAATTACGAAACTGCCATTATAATCCGAAAATAAATAAAATTACGAAACTGCCATTATAAAATGCTTATTTTTAAAACTACGTCGTTTTGTCTCAGCAACTCCTGAGCATCATTACCACATTCATCCTTTGCTTGGACATTATGCTTAAATCATCATTAAGCCTCAGAAAAGTGTTCAAATCATTTGAAAATTTGAATCTATCTTTATCCATAATTCTCTTCACAAATCTAAGCATTCTCTGTTTGATCTTCTTAGCTCGAGAACGCATCACTGGTCTACTAGGTAAGATGATGTCATCATCTTTTGCTCCAATGCTAGAATATGACTCTATGATGCCCGCATCATTTGTTTTCCAAGCCAACTAAATTTACAACATACTTAAAATCAATACATGTTATATACACATTCATTTGATTTTGTAATTGCTTCAGTTTTGAAAGCATAAATTTACATAAACACAATTTTTTGCCTTTTAAGGACTGTGTTATAACTTGCAAACTTCAATGCTTGGTTATTGGCATAACAACTTTGTCACAATATCATTGGAACGCACATGGAAGAATATAATCAAGTTGGGCATTAAAAGATTAACACACAGAATCTTTTGTGTGTTTAACAAGTTGTTAGGGTTGGGGTACTCACATAAATTCTTTCGGACCTCTCATCTACCCATTTCTTCTGCTTTTAGTTGTAGTGGGTGGTATACCACATACCATACCAGTCAAGCGATCCATCCTTCACAATTATTAAGTCAAAAAATTATGTCAACTACCGTCCACTTCCACAAGCATTATTCAAACATCAACCATTAATTTATTAAATCACCTCTTGTATGGCCTCACTTGCAAGTCTAGCAAATGACTTAGTTCCTGAACAATGATTGACTCGTTCTGCACCTCTATTTTTCTTGTTTGTTTCACTCATTTTTTGCATCGCGTCAAATGTAAGCATCATTCAATATATTTGAACAAAAGGTATTTAAATCAACCAATGTACCTTGAATTCATCAGACTTGAATTGCTCAACACACAGCAGCCACTCATGCAGGGCAACTTCTTTCGGACATGCAGCAATGAGGTCCTCATCGGTTGAACATTAGTCATACTTCTCTTTCAATCTATATCTCCAACTCTGAAACTGCTTCTTCATCTGGTTGTTTAGGACCTCAATATGGTGTGGTGCATCGCCGAAATCGAAATACCGCTACAAAAAAAAACACATAACGGTTAGTATATGCGAATATGGAAAACAAATACAGCTTATAATGTGGAAGTTTAAACAACCAAAGTAATGTGTAATTGAAGATTACTTCACCTTCAATTCTTCCATAATTTCCTCATTCCTATGCTTTGGTACGTCACTCCATTCGTTGACATGTGGAGGTGCTTTGCTCATTAGTAGCGCCCCAATTTAAGTCGCAAGATCTTGCGCGAAATGGCCAACAAAGCGCATCACATGGGGTGGAGCCGTAACCATCATGGTCCCCATATTGAGGTTCTTCTTTCTTGCCATCGACAAACTTCGAGTTGGTCCTCACTTTCTTGTATGTCCTGTGGCTACAACTAAAACATGAAAGTTTAAAAGAGCAAACCCCATAATATACCAATCAAATATAATATATCAAAACCATATAATAAATCATCGTCCCATGCAAAACATCCAGCTTATATACCCTCACCTGCTATAGCAGCAGCTGTAGCAGAACATCTTGCTTGGCCTTCCACTTCAGTATGTGCACACGCACCCAATGTTTCCTCCGGGTCTGGTGGCAGTGTTTCATTTTCATCGGCTTGTGCAAAAGGATGTTCATTTTCAGCGACTAGTGGGCAGAAATCCTCTTCGATTAAAGATGACAGTGCAAGGGTATCATCATCATCATCAGCATTACATTCACTCCCAGTCGGATCGTCGTCAATTGTTAGTACCTCAGTGCATTTGTGAGCTCGTGGTGCGGCACCAAATTTTGTTACTTGCCTTGGACTAGTTCTCAATACACGCCTCATTGTTTGAGTCCGACAAGCTCCTATTTCAACATATATGTCCAAATGAAAACAAAAGTCACCACTATTTACTAGATGAGATTCACAAAACGTACTACAATGCTGCAACAATAGTCACACTTTTTATCTGGTAATTAATCATTTTGGTTAATGATACTTTTACAACATTCAAGCATTCCAACCAGCCAAAACTGACTCTTTCACAGCGAACAAACATCTTGTCAAACTTAATACATAGCAACTTGAAGGTGCACCTATTATAATCAATTTTTTTGTTTTCGGGTAAATGCATTCGTTTGTTAAAAAAATTCCTAAACTATACCATACATTTATGGAATCTTCAATGATGCAATGACAATGGTAAGTTTTAAATCAAAACCTACAGCAACATTATATTTAATTTGGCATCTTTGAAACATGACAACATAAATGTTATATATATATATACATTTCCATATAACCAATGACATACTATACGCTTCCCTATACTTATACCCACAAAACATCAACATGGGCCTAATTAAGTAAGCAACACGCTTAAAACCATGTCACCATCAACCATTTGAATTAAACAAAGTTAGACAAACAGCGGTTTGCAAAAATAAATTAATCCATACTAACTTTGGACAAGATGATGGGTTTTGGAATTATCGTCGAACTTCCCAAAAAGCTGCACATTAACACATTTCCTTGGATTTCGGCGGATTGGCGGCAAGGGTTATGAGAAAGCTATCCCTTTCCCTATATACATAATTTATACAAATAGCACCCATGTATTTTTAGAATTAGTTAGCTACCAATTTAAAACTTGAAAGGACTACCAACCTTTTGTGTTTTTTCTGACAACTTGATTATTTTCAGATGAAGTCGGCACATGAATAGGTGTAGGTGCAGTACTATGGACGATATCTCCTCCACATTCGCGCACATTTACCCAATTGGAACCTGTGTTAACTTTGCATGTATAGGGTTAAAATGTTAGAGCAATAATATTAACAGTTTGACAAGCACGAAATAGCTCTATATATATAATCAAAGTAGTGTAACAATATGCAGCATGTACAGTTTGGCTTCTTGCTATTTGCCCAACTTGCTTGTCCCTTCTTCTTTTGCATTGCTTTGGACGTGCCTTGCCCTCTGCGCAATGGAAGCTGCTTACTCAACATGATTCCATTTCAGTACATCTATATCATCGACCTACATGTTACATATGTTCCATGGCAAATGTTGTTAGTTTTCATACAAGCAACAAATAAAACATAGTCCAGAAATTGACAAAAACGACATTAGAAAGTATTATCACAATGCAAAACAGTCCTACCAGCCCCACATTACAAGTCCAAATGACAACAAACGACATTAGAATGTATTTTTACACTGCACAACACTTGTAACAACCCCACGTTACAAGTACAAATGAAAACAAATGACAAACAGCAAAGCTTTATTACAATGCACAACTGTCCTAGAAGCCCCATATTAGAAGTCCAAATTGAAAACAATTAATGACAATCACATATTAAGAAAGCAACATTCCAATGTGTTAATCGTCATCGGAGTATTCCGTAGACGATCCATTATTAATATTGTCATTTTCATATTCCACTACCTCATTTCTCTCCTCGCCCATTACGTTAACAAGTATGTGGTTCATGTTCGTCCTTGTCCTATGTCCAACAAAGTCATCCATCAAACTAATGTCCAATTCATCATCGCATTCATCATGTTGATAAGCATCGTCATCCGATGGGTCTATAGCTGTTTTTGTTACTTGGACATCGTACAAGTTGTGTGGTGGCACTTGCTCAACAACAACCCAACCTTTTTCAATCTTTGGGTCGGGTAGATAAACAACCTCCTCGGCTTGCATTTCGAAGACATAAGGGCCGGTTTTGTACCAAGTCTTCGTAACTTTTATACTTAGGAACTTAAATTCATCTACGTTTACTCTTCTTTGACTGCCAAGATCCCACCAATCACACTTAAAAACAAAAACTTTCTGGTGTTCTCCTCCGTAACTTAGCTCATAGACATCCCGCAAAACACCGAATAAGTTAATATATTCGCCGTTGTGCTCTTTTTTAACAACAACCCCACTATTTTGAGTTTCTCTACAATTATCATGGTGTATTGTCCGGGACCTATGTCCATTTATTATGCAGCCACTATAACGAATAACTCTCTTATCGGGTCCTCTTGCAAGCCTTTTAATATTGTCGACCGTACCATCACGGTCTCTGGCATCGAAACGATGTAGTTGCATATTACAAACAGCAATGCTGAAAATTAAATTAAATTTTTAGCAAAACAAATTAAACAGGTAATAACTTAGGTGATGCTGCCTTCAACATACTCGTTGTAGAAGCCACTTTGAAAAATTGGCTTGCTGGTAGGCATGCATGTTCGAAGCAATTTTACCTTCGACTTCGTCTCTATGCGCACTAGAATTATCGAAGCACACAATACGGAAGTAATTCATTATTTTAAACTTAATTAAAAGTTTACAAATGAAATAAAAGCAATAAGAAAGTGAAATTCATTTGTATAACTTACTCAATATATGGAAGGACTTTGGTGCAATTGTTCAATATATACCATCGAATCTTCATCCATTCAATCATATCAAGCTCTATATATTTCATTCCTCCTATACCATGGGCCTTATGATCAAAAGACGAGAAATTTGACCTTCCATTACACACATTGACATCATAGTTCCTCTTCGGTATATTAAACCTTGTCTCCACGTCATGAAGATACATTGAGCAAAATACAAGACATTCGTTAGCTATGTAAGACTTGGAAATTGACCTTTCAAGATGCGCTTTGTTACGAATAAAACCTTTAAGTGTGTGTAAGTACCTAATAATGGCTGACACATAGTACATGTTAGTATTAAATTGGGAAGGACTTCGGTGAAGTAAATGATGAATGAAGCAAAAACTGTTTAGTACCTTTCGAATGGATACATCCAACAAAATTGACATGGGCCGGCAAGGATGGCTTCACGTGCAAGGTGAATTGGTAAGTGCACCATGACATCGAAAAACGAATGAGGAAACAACTTCTCAAGAACACAAAGAGTAACTGCGATGCTGCTGTCAAGTTTGTGCAATGATTCTTTTGTCAACGTCTTTGAAGTCAACTCCCTAAAGAACAAGCACAAATGAATTATCGATTCACATACATCTTTGCGGAGGGAGCCACGCAATACAATAGGCAGCAACCTCTGCATAAGGATGTGGCAATCTCTTCAATCCGGATATTTTGGATTCACCAATGTTTACACACCTTGATAAGCTGGAGACATAGCCATCGGGAAGTTTTACATCAATAAGGAATTGGCACAGCTTTTTTTCCTCTGCATCGTGGAGCATACAGCAAGCGGGGGGCAGAAAAACAGCTCCATCCATGCGGATAGGGTGGAGCTCTCGCATAATCCCAAAAGCCTCCAAATCCAAGCGAGTATTGTATGTATATTTTGACTTGCCTTCGAGATTCATTATTGTTCCCAATAAATTGTCGCACACATTTTTTTCAATATGCATAACGTCCAGGCAAATCAAAGAAAATTGAAACTTTGCAACAATTATTATTTGTAATGTCATGCTTCCTTTTTTTTCTCCCGTTAGGCAATTTACCGAAAGTGGGTTGCCTAACATCTTGGAGTTGTGCAAATATTTCCTCTCCAGACAATACCTTTGGAAGGGGTCGAAAGCTCTCTGCCATTGTACAATCGATTGTTTCAGAACCTATGGCCAAGTGGTAAGAAACGGCGATGTCCTACATATGCAATTTTGTGGCCATGTTTCAAAGAGAGAAAAGATGCATCAACATTACAAGTAGGACATGCTTGCTTGCCTTTTGTGGACCACCCCGAGAGATTACCGTAAGCTAGAAAATCGTTGATTGTCCATAAAAGAGTAGCATGCAGTTGAAACAATTCATTTGTCGATGCATCAAATGTTTGCACACCCTCCTCCCATAGTTGCTTGAGTTCGTGCACAAGTGATTGAAGGTAAACATCGATATCATTGCCCGGCGATGAAGGTTCCAGGATAAGCATATTCAACATCAGAAAAGGAGCCTTCATACATCTCCACGCAGGTAAATTATACGGGACAATAATGATAGGCCACATGCTATAAGATGCGGCCTTGTTGTCAAATGGATTAAAACCGTCCCTAGCAAGTCCAAGCTTCACATTCCTTGGTTCACTAGCAGATATTGGGAAAGTGTCGTCAAACTTCTTTCATTCTTCAGAATCATCTAGGTGCCTCATGATGCCATCATCAATCCGCTTTTCAAGATGCCACCTCATGTCTAGGGTGATCTTAGTGGATAGGTACAGCTGCTGCAACCGTGGAGTCAATGGAAAATATCGAAGTATCTTATGAGTAACTTTTTTGCTACCAAAAGAAGGATCCTTATACCGAGGTGTGCTGCATGTCGGCACACATCCAAGTCTTTAAATTCATTCTAATAAAGTATGCAATCATTATTGCATGCATCTATTTTCTCATAGTGGAGACGGATGTCTCGGATGACATATTTCGCCTTGTATTACGAAGAATGAAGGTTTGACTCGGGTTGACAGGACCCAACCCTACTAGATCCTGCATGCGTGACTTAATGTTTCCATTAAGCCACAAGCAGTCGTTCAAGTCCGATGAGTCACTTTTTCAAACGAAAAAGAACCAACGAACCGAAAGGTTTTTCTCTACTACCAAAAATTTTATTAGAAATTTCGGCTGTTTCTAACACTCCCCAAAATGCTAAAAGACATAACCTGCAGGGAAAAACATTTCTATACAAAATTTATTCTACCAGCACGTCTTTCCCACACAATAAACCACATTTCAGTGCACAACCCAACACTTAAACAAATATATTGTCTAAGTATGGTGTAGCTGGACTCAGTCTAAAACCGAGCTACATAACCTGCAGGGAAAAACATTTCTATACAAAATTTATTCTACCAACACGTCTTTCCCACACAATAAACCACATTTCAGTGCACAACCCAACACTTAAACAAATATATTGTCTAAGTATGGTGTAGCTGGACTCAGTCTAAAACCGAGCTGCCTACATACCCTTTCTACAATGGATCAAGCTACATGTAGTTCCGATCGCATATTCACGCTAAATATGCCGCATCTGATACAATTACTATTAGCATTTTTCAACAATTTAACAGAATATTACTTACAGCTTGGCGGCATGATTCCTCGCCTAAGCTAGCAACACCCTACTTGGCGGGCATAATCCCTCGCCAAGCAGCTCTTAATCACCAAATCATTTATTCTAGGGAACCATAACACAATATATAAATTCTGCACATTGTGCATTAATCAATTTACACCAATTTCCATATTTTCAATCACAACAATTCAATTTAAAATAAACATTCCCAAAGTAATTTATTCATTATACCCAAATCCACATACGCAATCCAATCGATTCTCGACCCCACAATCATATTAAATTCAATTATATAATATATTCCAAAAATTTACTGAAAGCTCATAAAAGTCCTCTGAGTTTCCAATTATAAGATTAAAATACTAATTACTAGGATTGCCCAATTTTTAAGTAATTATGAAATTATCCCAATATTTCCAAAATTTACGAAAAATGTTCCAAATCAGCAAAAATTCCCAAAATATATAGATTTTTCCGTTTCAAGTCTGATTTCAGCAAACTTTATACCGAAACAAAATTGAAGATGCAAGGAACGAGAATCTACCTTCAATTTCAAGATTCGTCGCAGTAATTGATCGGAATCAGTCCCGGAAGATCAGAACTCGGCCGGGATTGTGCGTTTTTGAATCTGACCAAAATTGGACCAAATCAAAGGTACAGCAAGCTTGCCCACAACCCTAGGAACGCATTGGGACGGGAGGTGAGCACTCACTCACCGGAAAAGGAGGAGATCGGCGGCGGCGCATGGAGGAAGACGGCGATGGCGCGTGGGAAGCGCGTGGGGCGCGTGGGGTGGTCACCGGAGTCCGGCCAGATGCAGATCTCGTCGCCGGAGCGGTCTGAGGCCAGTGGTGGTGGCTGTGTCGTGCCACTTGCCGGAGATCGGAGTAGATCTAGGTCGAAAGGTGGCTGTCGTGGGTGGTTTTTCCGAGACTTCGCGGCCTTTTTCCGACATGATACGGCAGTCTTCGGGGTCAATCTTGGTACCAAAATGTAGATCGTCGCACCAGCTTTCCAACGGTACCAAGCACGCTCCCTAACTCCACCGGAACAGTGAGATATGGCCGGCCAAAGGTGGTGTCGCAACAGTGCACGGGCTGCACGAGATCTCGGTCTTGCTGCAATTTCCGGCGATCTGGGTCGTTTCACGGCAAACCACCGGTACGGGGAGGAAGAGGAGGTTGCCGGCTTCGATCTAGGGGTGGTGGTCGGCCAACTCCGGCCACGGTGTGGCAGCTACCGGCGTGCGAAAAAGGCTCGGCGAAGGGGGAGGGGAAGCGGCGAGGGGATCGGTCCGTGCGTGGGAAAATTCCAGATTTCTTAAAAGATGCAGACAGGGGCAAAACGGTCATTTCTCACCCATAAATATCAGTTTTTGCCAAATTACCAAAATGCCCTTCACACTAAAACGACCATAACTTCTCGGTTTTAACTCGTAATTGAGCGTACTACTAGTCTACGAACTCGTATCGACTAGCTCTACGCAACGGCACCTTAGTCAAAGCCAAAATATGCTCACAGAAAAAGTCAACCCTGAGCCCTTCCTTGGTCAAAATTGGTCAACTCGGTCAACTTTGAGAAATTTTCAATATCTTCCCGGGACGGGATGTTACAAACTACCCCCCTTAACAAAAATTTCGTCCTCGAAATTTCACACTCTGAGTGCAACATATTCGTAACCACACTGATCACGATTACTTAGCTTTCACTACGCTTTCGCTGCACAACCCTGATCAATACCATTGTCCGTTGAAACAAAATCCGATCCATCAGCGGATTCAACTCAACAACAACCTTTTCAACTTACCTTACAGCTAATTTCCTTTCCACTTCCTGGAGAGCTTCCGTGGCTCGGAAATTAATCCCGTTACAGATTACTCCTAATATCTTCGACTTGCACTTCATTTAACAACTTAGCCTTTACCTTTCGGTACAACCTTAAAGCCTCTACTACTTCCTCATTTCCTCGTTATTTCATCAGCTTCGTCCGCTTTACAAATTTTTCAAAATCAGATGGTGGTTGCCCACCAATTTTTAAAATTTTTCAAAATTGTAAACATCATTACCAATTCTCCCTTTTCCTTTTTAAATACCATCATTGGGAGTAGAAAGAAAACAAACTTTGCTCCAGCGAGGAAGATGCGGTTATCTAGCATCTCCAACATTTCCTGTGTACTGAATCTGCTGACGTATTCTTCTCATATCAAACAATGTTTACTACAGATTTGCACAACCAACTGGGGTCACTACTTCTGAAATTCTTTTTATCCAATTGTATGGCCAACACCATACTCCCGTTGTGAGAATTCTTGAATATCCACTGATGATCATAAAGGCATCCAGATAATGTTCAATAGGCTGGTTGATCCGATCAACATAATTATCCCTTTACGAAGCCTTTGCTATATGCACCCGGGCATATGCAAGATGCGCCCTTACTCGCTCTCAAGCAACTCATCAGCCAAGTCCAACCTTCATTCTTAAAAACATTCAATCTATCTTTTGTATTATTTCAAACATCAATTCACAATTACTCTTCTCAGCTCCTTTCATCCAACAGACGTCAGTCATCACCATCACAGAGATTCTTCCAAATTAAGATATCCTTATTTCGGTCAATCCTGACCTCTCAATTTACGAAATGTTCTTTCCATACTAATTTTATCACACCTTACAAGCTGTTTGATATATGCCTGAAATTGAATATTCACCTTTATCCATGATGCATGAGGCATATATTGAAGCCGAGCATACCTAGGTAGCAAGTTCAAATTCTTCTCCTTTCCTAATCTACCTCAAGTATGTTGTTTATCAAAGGTTACTTTTCCAATCTCACCAAACCAAATCCCCACCTTGTAGATCCTCTGCTATTTGTTTTGCATTGATTTTCACAGTCTCGGCGGACATTTTGTTTGGTACTATGCATTCTGACTTCTTTTTAACAACAATTCTACCCTTACTGCTTTCTAAGCCACACCACACTAAACAAGAATTTTCCTTTCACGCGGTAAAGACAAATCATCTTTCATTACAAAAACCATATGTCAAAACACCCAACGAATACAATCTCTGGGCAAATCAAAACTTCCATTAAAAACTTCTTATTCTTTCTTCAGAATAACTCTCGTTAACCCAGCATTCGCCACCCCACAACCCCTCCAATAAACTCTTTGGGGTAATAAAGTCAGCATAATTGATTATCGAAATGAAATTTACAACGTCGTTTCCGTCTCATCCACCAACAAACAGCGAAAACATATTCCAGATCATACTGAAACCATAACTAGGACACTCTAGCTTGCTCTTTCTTTCCAAATTTATACTAAGCCAATCTTCCCAATTATATTACAAAATAAGAATCCATATCTAAACTACTAACTGAGAGCCAAGCCCCTTTGACCTTACAACAGTCTCTCAGAGCATACAACATATCTCCCTCTTTAGAATTACAAAAGGACGATGAGATGAAAAACATAGACCTTTCTTAAATCCGCTGACATACGTTAGCAAATTCTAATACGTAAACCAAAAACAGATTTGAATCCGAGGGATCACCTCCAACTTCCAAACTCATCTCCAATTATAATCATTAATAACCTTAGAAATATTTTCAAGGAAACAATATGTCAACTTTCCGGTGAAACCTCCACTTGGGAAAATAGACTCTAAATTAGTTTATCCTCAAAATTAAATCTAGCTGATAAAGGAAACTCAATTTGTTTTCTTATCCCCAAAGGAACCATAATCCAATTTGTCTAATTACCAAGAGCCATCTTCTATGATTTCTGCCGCTCTCTCATGCAATTCGACAATCAGATTATCATAAATAAAGCCATTTAAGTTTTATTTCAAAAGAAAATCATTAAATCATTATAACACAATTTTTGGGGCGAAAACATAATTTAACATCACTTAAAAATCTCGCATCAATCACTAATACCATAAATAAATTACTGTAAAACACTTAAAATCATGTTGATTTAACATATGCTCAAAAGATACCAAGCCGAAGGGCCACAATCCGAAAAATCAAATACTTGGGCCATAACCCGTAAAATCAACTAAAATCATCAATCATGCATCATATCTCAAAACCGGTACCATAAAATATCATATGAATGGGTCACAACCCGTAAAATCAAATACTTGGGCCACAGCCCATAATTTTAAAAATCATCCATCTAAAACCATAAATCATATATCATATATCAAACGAGTACCACACTCTAGTATCGTGCCATGTGACCCTCAGCGTCCTGATGACGTCACAGGTGAGGGGAGGGGGAATAACTCATCACAACGAACCGGCGTCCCAAATCCGTCATGGCAGGATCCTCATCATCTCTCTCCCGACACGTGTCCGCAGTAGAGGATGGCATAATATAATAATAATAATAATAATAATATCATAATAGTATGCCGTGTGCCCATCAGCGTCCCGACGGCGCCACAGGCGGGGGGAGGGGGAATAACTCATCACAATGTACCGGCGTCCCAAATACGTTGTAGCAGGATCCTCATCATCTCTCTCTCGACACGTGTCCGCGGCAGAGGATGGCATAATATAGTACTAGCGCGCGCAATAACCAACATATCTCAATCAACATACCGATACCGTGTGGTACTCCTCAAAACCAAATCCAAAATCATCCATCATCGAATTTTTATAAAATTTCTCAAATTCCTTTACCTTTAAAAGTATCGCAGTAATTTCAACGTTTTCCAAAATCTTTTTATTTTTGAAATCTTCCAAAAACAAATCAAATCTTTCAGTATTTAGAAAATTTTTCCCCAAACTTTAATAAATTCCACAAAAACTAAAATTTCTTTTAAACCACTAATTTCCACAAGATTGTAAAATATCCAAAAACTTTCAAAAATCACTAAACAACCAATTTAAACACAAATTTCATATTTATTCCAAATAAATATGAAATCCATCAAATCATAGAATCAAACTCATGCAATATTTAAATCATCATAAAACTTATTTAATAAATAAAATTTAATGCATAAGAAAAATTTGATTCAAACCATTAATTTAAATTCAATCAAATATAGCATATAAATCCCAAACGATTTAGAAAAATACTTGCACTCACCATTAAAACATCAAAACATCAAATGATTAAATTCATAAAATAAAAATAAAATAAAATTAGAATTAAAATAAATTTCTTTCCTCTAAACCATGGCTCTAAGCCAAACACACAAAATGTCACATACATAAGATGGCTCAATCAAAATCCGACGAACTATACGCATAGGTGAAACTAACCCGCTTAACATCTATAATTAACAACCAATTTCCAAGGTGATACTTAAGCTCTCCCGAGTGAGATCTACAGCCAGGCTCTGATACCAAGTTGACAGGACCCAACCCTACTAGATCCTGACTGCTTGTGGCTTAATGGAAACATTAAGTCACGCAGGCAGGATCTAGTAGGGTTGGGTCCTGTCATGGCAGTGTGCTTTGAGGATGAAATTGGTATTGATACTACTCGAACACCAAAAGATCTTGAATTTAGAGAGGAAAGTGTGTCTATTCTAGTTTCATATGTTTATATTCTTACTGCTGATAATCAGACAAATAAGGAATCAATAGTCAATCAAGATGAACCTATGAAAGATGAACACAATGTTCAAAATGTAGCTATTGAAGAAGTGCCTTTAAGAAGGTCACAAAGAGCTCCTAAGGTTGATATACCTAATGATTATGTGGTTTATTTGCATGAACATGAGTTTGATATAATTGACAAGTCAGACCCAATCACTTATCAAGAAGCAATTGGCAGTTCACAATCAAGTCTTTGGCTAGATGCAATGAATGATGAGATAACATCCATGGCCCAAAATAAGGTTTGGGATTTGGTTGAGTTCCCAATGGGATGCAAACCTATTGATCGTATTTTTAAAACCAAATGGACAAATAGAAAGTTATAAGGCCAGACTTGTGGCAAAATGGTATAGCAAGAAAGAGGAAATTGATTTTAAGGAAACTTTCTCACCAGTTTCTAAAAAGGATTCTTTTAGAATCATAATGCAAATTGTGGCTCATTTTGATTTGGAGTTGCATCATATGAATGTCAAAACTACTTTTCTAAATGGAGATTTATATGAAGATGTTTATATGGTACAACCAGTTGGTTTCCAAGAGGTTGAGAATGAACACATGGTTTGTAGGCTAAATAAATCTATTTGTGGGTTGAAGCAGGCCTCAAGACAATGGTACCTCAAGTTTGATGAAGTGGTTACCAATAATGGTTATAAGGAGAACATTGTGGATCAATGTATATACTCAAGGGTTAGTGGGAGCAGTTTTTTATTTATGGTTTTGTACGTTGATGACATATTGCTTGCATCTAATAATTCTAACCTGCTAATAGAGACAAAACAATTGTAGTCAAGCCATTTTGATATGAAATATCTTGGAGAAGCTTCGTTTGTTTTAGGCATAAAGATTATTCGAGATAGGACCAATGGTGTATTGTGGTTGTCTCAGAAAGCCTATATTGATAGGGTTTTGAAAAGGTTTGACATGCTTACTAGTTCTCCTAATAGGGCTCCAGTGTCAAAATGTGACAAATTATCTAAGGATCAATGTCCCAAGGATGGAAGTGAAAGAAGAATAATGAGAAAGAAACCATATTCTTCTGCAGTTGGCAGTTTGATGTATGCTCAGGTTTGCACATGACCATATATTGCTTACATTGTGGGTGTGCTTGGCAGATACTTGAGTGATCCTGGTCTTGCTCATTGGCAAGCAGTCAAGAATGTATTGAGATATCTTCAGGGTACTAAAGATTACATGTTAACATATAAGCGCACCAATTCACTTGATGTGGTTGGCTATTGTGATGCTGATTATAATGGTTGTGTGGACGATATGAGATCCACTATTGGGTATATTTTTGTTATGGCTGGAGGAGGTATGTCTTGGAAAAGTTCCAAGCAGAGTATAACAGCATCTTTAACTATGGAGGCAAAGTATGTGCGTGTTTTAAGGCAACTGGTCATGCAATTTGGTTGCGAAATTTTATACATGCTTTAGGAGTTGTTGACTCCATTCAAAGACTAATAAAGATGTATTGTGATAATACTACAGCAGTGTCTTTTTTTAATAATGTTATATGTACATTTAGGGCCAAATTCATTAAAATAAAATGTTAGAGTAAAGGATGAAGTGACAGAGGGAACTATCTCTGTTGTTTACACGCCTACTTCTGACATGTTGGCAGACCCACTAGCGAAAGGTTTAAATCCAAATGTTTTTTACAAGCATGTATCCCATATGGGAGTATTGAGCAGCTGAGATTGTATTGAATTAATGGGAGTATTGTAGTCTGTCTTATAGAACATGCATTATTTTTTATTTGATATGTTTTAATTGAGATGTTTGATCTCTATATATGTGTTTGTTGATCCACTAATGCAATTGTAAATCTCTAGCACCTAGATTGTTATTATTGCTGAATCATGTCGATACATTATATGCATGGTTGAAATGGTGATGATTATTGTTTGAGATTTACTGATATTGAATCTTTATGATCTAGGTTATGTGTATTATTATACAATGTCGGTATACTATATGCTTAACTAAAATGATCGTTGGTGTTTGAGATTCTGCGGTAAGTGAGTATTAAATTACGATTGATGATTATGCTGTCCAAGTGAAAGATTGTTAGAATAATTATGTGTGCACTAGGCATAATCAGTGCACTCACTTACTGAGCTTCTGTGTTTCCAATAATGAGATTAGATACTTTAATTAATTATAAATAAAGAGGCCCATTGAAATCTATCTCTTTTAATTCTTTGGTGGGCTCATTGGACCAAAGGAACCTGGTACCTCTAGATAATAAAGTTTTATATAATTGGACTCATCTCTATTTTAAATAAATATTATTATTATTTTATGTGGTTATAAATATAAGAAGAGGGCCACTATTTTACAAGATACATTATTATTTTGACCTAAAGAGAAAGATACTAGGTTGAGAGTGGATTTCATAAGGCTTTTAACCTGTTTATTATCTTGCAGTAATCAATGGTAGAAAGTAATCATCAATCAGGAACATCAAACCAAGCACTCACTCAATCAATCGTGAAGGGTATGTTCATAAATCTATGTGCTATTGAATAATATGAGATCTAATTATTTCAACATGTTAATGACATAACCTTACATATATACCTTACGTGATACACAAGAAAGATACATAAATAACAATAACAACTACCGAAACAAATATGTAGTATCTATATTATAAACCTACCCCTCTCCCTTTTCTTTCAATTGGCTCAGCTAAACCTTTTCCAATAGCACAAACAAAAAGTGTGTGCAATATCATAATTTATAACTCCTTTCCAATTCTTCAAATAATTTTAGTTTTTGTCATAAATATTTTTTTTTTGGGTTTTCTTTTCTTTTCCAAACTCCCCCATTTTAGGCAACTCTGCCCACCAACTGGTTGGAGAAAGATTAATTGGGCGAAACATTTAAAGAAGGAAGAGTAGCTTACATGATGACAGAAGAAGGATTATGAAGTTGGCCACGGCTCCAACTACAACTATATCGGCTTTGGAGGCTGAATCCAAAGCTTTAGAATATGCTACTGATATAGCAACAGTGGAAGAGTGGTCTCAGCTTTTAGTCCTCTGATGTAATCCCGGTGGCTAAGGAGGTTGTTTTAGATAATGATCATGGTGTTGGTCAATGAGATGTAGCATTCTTAGGCTTCAGAAAGTCTTTGCGAATCCTGGTTGAAAATTTCTATGGAATGCCTGTTCATCCAACATGTTTGCTGACAAAGCAACAAAGAACTCTTTATTTTATTTTTATAAAGAGGAATTTTATTAACCAGAAACCAGAGAGACCTACAAAGGAGCTGAGGGTTCCTCTGCTTCAATGACTGAAATCAGAGCAAGAAGGAAATCATCAACATCAAGTTTGCATTAATTAAAGTTAATACTAAAAGATAGAGAAAGGGAGGCAATGAGGTCCGCCGCTTTGTTGGCCTCTCTGGGAGTCCATCTGAGGGTCCAACGCTTCAAAGAGATTCTGTGTTTGACGGCTTCGAGCTCCTTGCTAACAATACCGTTGCATGAACTTGTAATAATTTTTACCACCTTTTGGGCATCACTAGCCCACTCGACCCACTCCCATCCTTTAGCCATGATCAGCTCGGTGGCCCAACTTAGGGCTAATCCTTTCGCCATTTCCAAGGGAATGGCACAAAAGGTCTTTGAAGCCACCAAGATGGCCTTGCCACGGCTATCTCTAGCTATAAGAGCAAGAGCATTTTTTTCATTTTTGGTGGCGGCATCTATGTTCACTTTGATCTAACTAGCCTGTGGAGGTGTCCATTTGCTAGAGCTCAATTCATGCGGACCCCTCTCGTTCACCTTCGACGATTCCATATCATAGTTGAATTCCTTTATCATTTTTTTTCAAAAATAGATATAACATGTGACGTGGGCACCGAGTGCTCTTCTAGCATGGATGTTCATGGTGAAGACATTGTGCTGCCAAGTGGTCCAGTTACGCATTCTCGAGCTAAGAAGATCAAAGCGAGAATGCTTGGACTTGTGAAGAGAATAATTGATGAAGATCGATTCAAGTATCCACATGATCCAAACACTTTTATGAGGTATAATGATGATTTAAGCATGATGTCCAAGCAAGGAATGAAGGTGGTAATGCTGCTCGGGAGTTGCAAAGACGAAACGACGTAATTTTAGCTATTTTCGGATTACAATGGCAGTTTCATAATTTAGCTATTTTCGGATTATAATGACAGTTTCATAATTATTGTTATTTCCATATTATAATGGCAGTTTTGTAATTATTTCTATTTTTGGATTATATTTATTTAGGGTTAGTTTTAAGCCTTAGGATTACTTTCCTAATTATTTTATGGTCTAGATTGATTCTTAACCTAACCCTAATCTCTATATAAAGGGGGGTTACTAGCTTGTAAGGAAGAACTTTGATTATTGATTAAATAGAATTTATTCTTGTTTTCAACAAGACTTGTGTGTTCCAAGTGAGGATAGTTCTTCTTCTACTTGTTGCATTAGGAATTGATCTTCTTATCAAAGGTATTTTACTTTGTGGTGAATTTCAATTTCATTCTTTCCTTCTAATTAGTGTTGCTAGATACACTGGTTATTTAGAGGCGCTATAGGACGGGTTTTTACCTAGGGTTTATTCCATATCATTGTGTGTGTTGGGATTACAGTTTCTTTAAGCTTGGGGTTCCACATCATTTGGTATCAGAGCAAGGCCAAGATAAATTCCTATTTATCTTGTTCTTTGTTTTTCTTTTTTTGAGTCTTTGATTAGCTTGTTGTTTTCTGCATTTTTTTTTCTTTTGTTCTTCAGTTTTTCGTGTTCTTGGTGTTTTAGAGTACAAAAAAAAAAATCGTCAAAAAAAAAAACGTACAAAAAAAGAAAGAAAAAGAAAAAGAAGGATCTGATTATAGATACAAAAAAAAAGAAGATTAAAAGTTGAAATATTGAGATTAGTTGCTTGAATATTATGAAAGTTACTTATTCCTAATTGATTTCTGATTTTTATTATTCCATATTTCCTACTTTCCTAATTTATTTGTTTCCTATTCTCATAGTTGCTTATTTTCTTACTTTCCTATTCTTAATTTAACTTGTTATCTATTCTCATAGTTTCTTACTTTCATACTTTTTTATTCTAAATCTGTTTAATTTCCTATTCTCATTGTGTTGATTTCATAGGGTAATTATTATTTGTTTCATTACTCTTTTACTCTTTTGTCCTTTTCTTTTGTGCCAATTTTGCTCTAGAATTAAACTTGCTTTTATTGTTAGGTTTTAATTTTGAAATTTGCTATTTAGTTTTATATTTTTGTTTAAGATAATTGGTTCTGAAGTGCAACTTGGTGAACATGACTTGAGTGGTAAAAGGCTTGAGTGGTGAGCATATAGAGGAGTAAAAGCCAAATTTAAGTGAAACACGAAGGTTTACCATTTTTGAGTTAAACACATAATGGAGTGTGTAAAAATGTCTAAAAGAGATGGAAATGGAGTTTCTACTTTGGAAGAAGAGCAAGTGGCAACACCGGATCCAAAGCTCGTACGAAAATTTTTAGAGGGTGAGTATAGAAGGCTGGAAGAGAGATTGACTTCTAGGATGGAAGAAACATTGAAATCTAGGATAGATGAGATGATGGAGCAAATGAGGGAGATGACCATGGCCATGTCCAATATTACTAGAAAGGAAGGAATACAATCCAGGAGACAAGAAGTAATTGTTTCCGATGAAGACGAGTATGAAGTCCAAACTGTAAGAAAAAGACCTAGGAGAGATGAGCCAAGAGGAGGAATGGATGACAATCTAAGTTCGATTAAGATGCACATTCCGTCGTTCAAGGGAAGAAGTGATGCCGATGCATACTTGGAATGGGAAAAGAAGGTAGAGTTAATATTTGATTATCACAATTACTCTGAAGAAAAGAAGGTTAAACTAGCTTAGGGTTCCGCATCTACCTGCTTCAAACTCCATCTACAACAAAGAACTCTTAGGAAGAGTCTTTGCTTCTCTTTTGATTTTTGTAATTTGAATACCTTACCTTCTGATCTTTAAGGATAGAATGCTTTTGTCATGTTAATTTTAATGGATGCTTTTGTTACATTAATTTTAATGAAAAACTAGCCATAATAAAGAAAGTTTTGGCAATTTTTCAAACATCAAAAAATAAGTTGCAATTAAAATAAAAGTAAAAGGATCTAAATAGAATTAACCTAAAAATTTAATATCAAATAGTTCATATCAATAGAGTATTCCACCAAACAGAATACATCAGATTAACAAATTAACGATAAAGGAAGTTTTTATAATTTTTCAAAAGTGAAAAAGCACGTTGCAATTAAAATACAATTTGAAATAATAGAATTTAAATAGAATTAATCTGAAAATTTAATCTGAAATAATTCATTACAATTTCACAAAACAGGATACATTAAATTAACCATATAGTATTTATGTACAGTTTAATCAGTCATACGGAAAAAATTATATTGTACTTTATGGATGGGTTACGTTAGCAGAAAGGGCAAATCTTTTTACAGGTTGGGTTTTGTCGTGGCCTTGTGGCGGTGCGGTGGTGGCAAGGAAGGTGGGTGGATGGGTGGGTATATATCCAAATAAACTCATCCCTCCTTCCCAATTTTTCAACCTCCATTCAATTTTTCTATTCTTTACTCCATTAACGCTTCGACCTAATTCTTTCTCCGTTTACAATCTTGATTTATACAAACGACATTCCACGCGGTAATTGTTTTCGAGGTTCGTATCCATTATTAACTTCTTCAACGTTTGAATTTCGATTTTATTATTTTTTTTTTTTTGTGTTTAGAAGATAGAAATTCGGCAACAATTTGATCCGTTTGTTTCACGAGATAATTTAGGAGGTAAACAAGAAAAGACAAAAAAAACAAAAACAAAAACAAAAGAGAGAATGAATATTGTTTTTCCTGATAATTTTGTTATTCCTAGCAGTTATTTCAGCGTTTTATTATTATTAGTTTTTTTTCATTGTTTGGATTTTCTTATCTAACAAACAGTTTAGCTTTTTATTTTTTTCATTGTTTCGATTTTCTTATCTAACTAACGGTGTTATGTATTAGGGTGTTTCTGGCTATAGAATTGGAAATTTTATTTGTTTCAACTTAAGTTGTTTTTAAGAGTATAGAGAGAATGGGAAATGCTGGGAGCAGTAGCTCAGGCCGGCAGAGGCACCGTAGCCACCCATCTCCGCCGATGCAACCGCGTCCGCACCCTGATGTTGCTGCGAACAGATACGTTTATGCTACTGCCACTCCATATCCGTCTCAATATTCTCCAAACCCAAATCCATCCCCCTACTACCACTACCCTGGATACTATCACCCACAAGACCCTTATGGCGCCACTGGTGTCTACCGGGGTCCTCCTTCCAATTTGATCGGTCCGCACTACCCTTGTAATGTTGTTTTGCCTCCGGCTACTCCCTATGTTGAACATCAAAAAGCAGTGACTATTAGAAATGATGTGAATGTTAAGAAGGAGACTTTGCGGATGGAGCCAGATGAGGAGAATCCGGGGAGCTTCCTTGTTGCTTTCGCTTTTGATGCCACTGCACCAGGAAGGTAAATTGCTAGGATTGCATATATATATTGAGTTCAGGTGTAGTTGTGAGGTTTTGCTATGGATTCAAAACTCAACGTTCTTGGATCACCTGCAGTTTTTGGGTGAAATGATTTGTGAGGTACATATTCTGTTTGATAGTGATTTGGATGCTTATGTTCATAATACTGGTATGTCTCTTGATGGGTGAGGAGTGAGGTTCTGTTTTGACTGAAATGGCGTAGAACTACAATTGACTTGATTAAATCAACGTACTAATGGAATTTAACTAGAGAGTTAGCCCTTGCTTGACTCCTATAGCCTTTTACTGTGGATAGTAGACATTACTGGAGTAATATAATTGGATATTTTAGTACTGCTAATGAGATTGTGATGTTGGTATTATTAAATATACAGAGGAGTAGAAGATATGGGAGGTTTTATTTATTTGTTATAGCAAACTTAAATGGGTGTATAAAATATGGTTTATGTGCGTTTTCTTTGCCCTATAAGTCTTGTAATTCAGCTTTGAAAGGTATCAGATATATGGCTGAACCTAAGCTTGATGATGAACACCTTACTTAGACAAGTAAAATGATTATGCAAATTGCATTTTGTTTTGGTAGTTGGATTCTTTCTGTAATTGTTTAAATCATTCAACTAATTGGTGGATATGAAAAATGCCACCTGTAGGTCAATTTGCATAGCAAACAATACACTTGCATATATGTAGAAAGCGTATATGTAAAGATTCGTCCTTTCCAATGTTTCTATTCTTTATTTTTTCTACAGCATTACAGTTATGTTTTTCGCTAAAGAAGATCAAGACTGTAACCTTATAATGACAAAGGAAAGTTTGCTTAAACCGTTCACCGTGCCTTTTCAGCAAGGTCTTGGTCAGAAGTTCAGACAACCTTCTGGAACTGGTATGGATTTCTCAATATTTGAGGAGACCGAGTTAATAAGAGGGATTGATAGAGAAGTTTATCCTCTGATTTGAAGGCTGAAGCATGCCCACAAAACAATGAGGAGCATGAATGTAATGGAAATTCATTTGGGAATTCCCAAATCACCCAGGCAGTTTTCAAAAAGGACAAAGGTGAGTACCAAGTTCAGGTAATAAAACAGATTTTTTGGGTGAATAAGACAAGGTACGAACTGCAGGAGATCTATGGAATTGGGAATGCAGTTGATGATGATTTAAGTGGGAATGATTCCAGGAAAGAATGCGTTATTTGCTTGTCAGAACCTCAAGACACAACTGTTCTCCCATGCCGGCGCATGGTACCTAGATACTACTAACTTTCTCATCTTCATTATTTCATTTGTTATAAATAAGCAAGCTGACTAGTCTGAAAATTTCATCATTGTGTTAATCATTTATCATTACCAGCAAATAAAAGACCATACTTCAAAATCTTAATACCCCCCTCCCCATATTTTCAAAAGAAGTCCATTGATTGAATTTAGTCTGGTAATATTATGTAAATTGTATTTGGATGAACAATTTGATATGGATGACCAGAAAGCATTTATGTTTTGGAAATTATTATTCTTTCTGGATGTGCAATGTCTTTTAATTCTTATGAGTACATACTAAAGCCTCAGATTCAGATATATAAGGTGTAGGTTAGTCTTGTATCCTAACCTTATAGCTTCTTCTGTGTCCTAACTTTTCTCTCCTTTTAGAATTATAAAGTATTGCACTTTAATTAAATTTACTATAATAATTAAAAGTCTTATTTTGTTCTTGATATTCTTCATTGTGTTTGAATATGTCAACTTTATCATATATAATCTTGAGAATGCAGAAGGTCTTATATTTTTCTGCACTTTTGCTTGTTTTTGGTGTAGTGTATGTGCAGTGGTTGTGCTAAGATTACGAGGTTCCATACAGTTAGATGTCCCATCTGTAGGCAACCCATTGAGCGGCTCTTGGAAATCAAAATGAACAATGGTGCAGATAGTTGAGGGTGATCTACTATTGTCACCTTAATGCTGTATAGTATAATACTTTCTCTTCTTTTTTTAGAACACCCCTGGTTTTCCAGTTAATAACTTAACGGAGTTTCTGCTCGATCTCAAAAGGGGTTATCACGTCGCTTTCCAGTTGTTTTGACCACATCTTCTCTTTCAGTTCAAAACAGTTTTTGTATTGACCACCTGAGACAGAGTTGGTGTTTACTTGCTCATTAAAAAAAAAATGTGATTCTGTACATGTTCAAGTAGGTATTTCCAGGCCAGCTTTGCAGCCCTTCATGGTCGTAATAGGTTCACAAGAATATCGAAGTCTATGTTTATTGTATCATTCTTATTTCTAATTGGCAATTGGCAGTCACGATGTCCATATTATTATTATTTTTTAATTTTTTGTCGTTTCAATTATGATGCTTCATGACAAAATGTTGTTTCCATGGGCATCTGTTGTTAAATATTAGTGATGCCAATCTGACAACATTTTAAGATCATTGCCTATTTTGAAATGAATAGAAAAGAAACTATGCTCTGCTATGCGTTGCAATTGAAAAAAAAAAAAGTGTTGAACACTGAAACCAACAATTGGAAGCGTGAGAAAACTTTAGATATAGAATGGTGAACTAAATAATAAATACAGAGAGGATGTTTTATTTTTATCTTCATTTATGAAATTTTGAGATTAAATAACTAGATTTCAGGGGATGTTTGTATTTTTCCATTACAAGGAATAGTTATTCCTTTTGAAAAGCTTAGTATTGATAATTTCATTTTTACGATAAATGTTTTTACTATGTTTAAAATGTTTGGTAAAAATATATTTTATATTTAAATTGATTATGGTATACTAAATATATATATATATATATATAAAAAGAACTATGAATTTTAACTTTTAATTAATTTTTACTGAATTTGATATTTTTGGAAAAAACAAATTAGAAACGTTAAAACATTGAATCTGAATCTGATTTAGTATAACAAAAAAAAATATCAATATAAAAATTTGTTCATGTTGTATAATTTAAATTTTACAAATTGATATTCCTATTTTGTCAGGAATAGCTATTTTATATCTCAAATATGTTCTAATAATGCTATAAATACTAGATTAAATACCAATTGAAGTTATAAAATGAAATGCTATTATTTTATTAATCAAATATTGGTAAGTAAAATTCAATATAAATTAATAATAATTTGATTATGATACAACGATACGGATCTCATCATAAGCCGTTTGGAGGATCCAAATTTGGATTCGGTCAGTTTAATTTTTGAGGCAAGATTAAGAGTATAAATTTGGACCGTCTACCAAAGTTTAAAATTTTAGACTTGGGTGAGTTTACGCTAGAGAGAGAATTATGATTACCACTATCCAAGTTAGAATTCCAAATTATAAAAGTCCGTGTTTAAATCTGTCAATACCAAATTGGACTTCAAGCTTGAATATCTAACTTAGACATCTAAGTTTAAATTTAAATTTAGAATCTAAAATTAATTTAATATATTTTATTACACCATCAATTTAAATTTTAATAAAAATTTATAAATTTTATTTTTCAAATATAATAAATTTGATTTTGTTGTACATATTATATAAATAGAGTATTTAATTATATAGTAATTTTTAAAATTTAGACCAATATTTGTTATACATAATATAAATAATTAATTATTAATATTTTATTATTTTATTTATTTGATAGGGTTTATAATTTGGATACATAATTATTTAATTATATAAATAAATTTATAATAAATTATATCTGAGTCGGTTCAATTGACAAGTTTCGGACTTGTCCAACTATTAATCTAATAAATCGGACTTTAGACTACATTTATACTAAAAATTTAAAATTTGAATCTAATAATGATAAAATTGAACATTTTTAAACTTGGGCTATATCGAATGCCAAATAAATTTAAATCGGATTTTGAAATTTTAGTTATTTTTTATGCCGGATAAACAATAAAATAGTAGTAATGTATACACTTGAAGGTATAGTTTAATTGTAGAAGTAGACCAACATTCACATCTGAAAATATAAAAATTTAAATTTAAATTCTAATAGTTCTGTTTAAATTCAAATGCACATTTTCGAGTTGCTACCGTACAAGACTGAAAGAGGTTTTAGCAACTTAAACACTCGTTGCAGACTATTGTCGAGTTAAAAAACACTTAAACCGGGATTGTCTTTGAATATTTTATATAACCCGCTACGGATAGTTTTTTTTTATTAAAAAAAAAAAAAAAGTAGCAGCGTACTATTTCTTCATTTCTGGGACAACGAGTAAAAAATCAGAATCTTCATTTCACAAATGGCGGCATCTCCAAATTATGAACCCTCCCTTGCTGAAACCCTAAACCCCTCCATCCCTGACCCACCGCAACCCTACATTCCCAAACCAGTGAACGGCCACGAGTCAACCAATGAGCCCCCACCAAACCCAAATCAACAACCGTCCGTTTCTCCATCAACGGACTCCGCCAATTGCGGCGAGAAGCGCAAAAGAGAGGACGACCCAGCAGCAGACCATTCCACTCGCCCTCTATGGAAGACCAGCCTCTGCTCCTACTTCAGGCGAGATTCGGGGTCTTGTAGCCACGGTAGCGAGTGTCGGTACGCGCACGGCGAAGAGGAACTTCGGATGCGTCCAGATAACACCTGGGATCCAACCTCGGAGCGTGCGAAGAAGGCCATGAAGATATCCAACGACGACGGCAAAAAAAGCGGGGTTTCTGGGGAGGTGATGATGACGGAGGCTGTGGTTGATGAAGAAGGTGGGCCATACTCTGGACTTGGCAAATGCTTGGTTCATGTACCCAGAAATTGGAAGTCGGATAAGTTAATCACCTTTCTTAACGAGCAGGCAAGTTGGGTTTTTGATTTTCGGGATAATAAATCACCTTTCTTAACGAGTCAGCTGTTAGATTGTAGTTTCATTTCAGCTCTGTTTTATCGGGAAAATGTGGAAATTTTAGTTTTTATTTTTGTCTCTTTTTTGGAGCAAACTTTAAGCTTTTACTCTGATGGTTTTGTGAGTGCCTGTAAAGCTTTAGGGAGAACACAAACACACACACACACACAAAAAAGTCTTTGAAGTTTACTCTTACTCTTATTTTAGTCAGTTCAGTTTACCATTGTAAAGGAAGAAAATTTTAAGCTAGCATTAGAGTCAAAGGCCCTTTTTTTTATTCTTCTTAGGAGCGCTCATTCTTTTGTAGTAATTATGATTTTTAGTTTTCGTTTTTTTGTTGTAGAATGTTGCTACTTTTGCTAGCCTGTTGATGTACACTGAATTTTAATGCTTTAGTAACTCTGAATTTGAACTTGTATACTTTTTGTCTTTTTTTACAGGGAATTGCTTTTAAATCCGTGAAGAAGAAAAAAGGCATGAGTGTAGGTTTTGTGAGTTTTGAAACCATGGAACAGTTACAGACGGCAACAGAGGTATGCCTGCTTCACGAATGTCATGGTGGGTGCTTTGTGAACTTGCAGTTAGTTTTTGAATTTTCGTTTTATTTTTTAATTATCGTGGCACAGGAGCTGGATGGAAAATCTATTGGAAACAAAACTTTAAAAGTTCAAGATGTCATAGCTGGATCATATTTTAAGAAGACCTACTCGGCAATGGATCTACCTCAAAACACACAGAAAACTGTGGAAGATGCATTGCTTGGGCAGAATGCAGATGTAACTGTATCTTCTAATGGGACTGAAGATGGTGATGCTAATGAAGGTGATGCTAATGAAGGGAATACAGCACTTAATGATTTGGCTTCAAGTGGAAGAACTGCACGAGATGTAGTGACACCTCTTGCCCACATGCCTTATGCTGATCAGTTAGAGCGCAAAAGGAACTCTATTATGCAGATTCTCAAAAAACTCGTCAGTATTGCATCTTTCTTATCATGTTTTACAATATTATACTTTTCTTTTTAATTTTATGTTTACTGCTTTTTATTTATTTCATTGAACAATCATTTCTTAACTATTACAATTTTTGTCTTCAGACTAGAAATGCACGTAAAGCTTGTCCCACTGGTGTTTCACTTCCAGAATGGATTCTCAAGTCTAGGGAAATAGGTGATATTCTTATATTCGTTAAAATAATAATAATAATAATAATAATTATTATTATTATTATTAGTATAATAAAATAAAATTATAAGGCTTCATATCATCAAAATTTATATGTTTATCATACCATAAGTTATTTATCATAATATAAGTGGCTGTTTAAAATTTGGCACTCTTGTTTGCTTATCTACACATTTTTGTTTTGTTTTTTCCCCCAATTTTTCTGTCATTGTACTTCAAAGCAAAAGGACAACTTGTGGGGCTCAAGCTTTTCTTTTATGAACCCTGCAGGTGGTCTTCCATGCAATTTAGAGGGTATACTTACATCGCCTCTTGTAAATGAATACCGTAACAAATGCGAATTTTCTGTTGGATATTCTCTTCAAGGAAAAATAACTGTGGGGTTTATGCTTGGAAATTTTAGGTAATCTGAACTTGTATAGATTTTGGAGGAGTTTCTTTGTCACCTAAGCCATTTATCAGAATAAGGTCTTTTGCAGGGAGGGTGTGACAGCAGTTGAAGAACCTATAGACTGCCCAAATGTTTCTAGTATTGCTTGCAAATATGCTTCAATGTTTCAGGAATTTCTTCAAAATTCAGGCTTACCGGTTTGGAACAGATTTAAAAATACTGGATTTTGGCGTCAATTGACGGTAGGCATTAATGATTTCAAGTGTACCATGCATGCAAAAGATTTTATGATAAATGTTGTTGCTTCTCTGTTGCCTTCTGGATTAGGGAGGGATGAGTAATCTCAAATCATTTATCTATCTATTAGTGTACTTGGGTTACACTGCAGGAGTTATCCTTTCTGCCCCCATAATTTTCTCCTTGCCATTGCCTGGTTAACCAGGACTTACCTCTTTGAAGCCAGTTGCAAAGATTTTAGTGCCTTGAGGCCCTACGTCTACTGAACATCCTTATCATAATTTATTGTTTTAAGGTCCGAGAAGGAAGGAGGCCAGAGAAGGCTAGTGACGTTAAAAATTTTGAAGCCAACATTGCTGAGGTCTTGCTTATGGTTCAGGTTCGTTGTCCATACTTTTATCTGAAATTTCTAAGCTCTTTATTTGAAGCGCAACCATTTGGTTTTGATGATGTATTGCCATATTTCTGGAATCTTCAAGGCTATGGAGAATGAACTGAGAAATAATATATTAATATTTTGCCTTTCTGGTATGGTTTTACTAATTCAATGAGTAAAAATAGTGTGATTTTCTGTTTCAATTGGGGAATATAATTTCCTAAATAGTTAACAAACCATTTCCATGGAGCAGCTAATTTAGTGTTTTTGGGTTCATAGGTTTATTTATTTATTTATTTTTCTATGTTTTGGTAATGCAGGTTTCAACTGTGGGATTTGATGATGCACTGATAGCTAGTGAATTTGAGAAGCTGGCTCAAGTTTTTTCTGCAGGAGCAGCTAAAAATTGTCCACCCTTGCCTCTAACAGCCTTAGTTGTTCAGGTATTAACTCCTTGTTCACAAATTTCTGTCAAGAGTTATTATATGGCTGTGTTGCATTCTTAAGATTTAAATTTATGGTTATTTTGCAGGATCATCAGGGAATATCAAATGTGGCCCCAGCAGATATTCCATTGTGCCCGCTCTCTATTCACAACGCTGTTTGTAGTTTAGAACAGGAAGCCATCAACAGTGTTGAAGAAGCAAGAATTCATGATTATGTAAGCGGTCTTAGATTCCGTATATCTCCAACAGCTTTTTTCCAGGTAAGAAACACAGATTATTGTAACTCTTATGCTCAATTGAAAAGTTTTTGCTTGTGTAACTGGATATATTTTGAGTCCCAACTGTACTGCAGGTTAATACCCTTGCTGCTGAGAAGCTCTACTCACTTGCTGGAGATTGGGCTGGTTTGGGTGCTGATACTTTGCTTTTTGATATCTGCTGTGGTACTGGGACAATTGGGTTGACTTTAGCTCATCGTGTTGGTATGGTAATAGTCACCTGCCTGGTTTCCTTGACTCTTGTTCCAGACATGTTATGATGTAGGAAAAATAAAAAATAAAAACAGACTGGTGTGCAAGAAATAATTAAGATCCAAACGAGAGAACAAAATTAATAAACACAATCAAAAGGCTGGTACTTGGTTCTGGAAAGCTGGTTAGGAAGAAGAAAAAGTGTTTATTATATTAAACATAATCTCAGCCAACAGGAAATGGTCCAATATAAAGGATAACTGAAAACATAAAAAGCTAATTAAAATAACTAGTGGCAGTATCTTAACTGTTGAGCAATAAACCAATGATTTTTTTTATTCTATTAATTTTGCGTATCCTATATCATATTTATTTGGAGCCTTATGGGGTCTATGAAAATCTAATCCGGGGAGAACAAAAATTGGCACTATAAATAAAAATCTAGAAACCTAGGTGGATTGTAGATCTTATAGCTGATAAAGATTTCTCAGCTGTAGATTTTCTGGGTTATTAGATTAATCTTCGCTACTGCTAACACGCCTGTTTATTGTAACTTGCTAATTCATGAAATGTACCAGTTCAAGTTAACAAGTAAAGCATAATTACCCAGAATCCTTCTTGCAATTACAAACTTTTGGTGCCATGTGATATTTTTGCATTAATTTTCAACTCTATTATAATTGAACTAATTTTCGTAATTTATTGCCAGGTTGTCGGCATTGAAATGAATGCTTCTGCAGTTTCAGATGCTCATAGGAATGCTGAAATTAATGGCATAAAAAACTGCAGATTTGTTTGTGGGAAGGTGAGATATAGAATTGTTGCTTTCAGTTTATTGTTTCCTATGTTAGTGTGGGGAAAAGAAAGAATTGAATCCAAGTTCATATGTTGTGGTTGATAACAAAGTACTTTATAATTTGTTCAAGTTACCTATGCTTGCTAGTTATTTATTTAATCCTTTATTAATGTGCTTGGCATTTAATGAAGGAACAGGCTGAAGATGTCATGGGCTCTCTGTTGAAAGAGTATGTGAGCGTGTCTCAGAAACAAGATGGGATTCTGGATATTTCTGGAAGTAGTGATAAATTAATTTCTACTGCTGAAGAGAATAATATTTCATCCAACAACTCAGAAGACCCAGAAACAAACTCAATTCCCTCAGTGGGCAGCTTACCAGACCCTGAAGAGAGCTCAAGCCATGTACTTGAAAATGCTAAAGCTGCATATGATAGTTTAGAAAGCAGCATGCAAGAAGGAAGCAAAATTCAGAGCAGGTGCACTTCTGAAAATGCAAATCCTCAAATTCAACAGTTCAAAGATGTTATTGCCATTGTCGATCCCCCACGTGGTGGACTTCATCCTAGTGTAAGTAACAAGCATGTTCCAATAAAGATTTATGAATGTTTCTTCAAACTCATATGGTATATGTTATTTTTAAAGGCTCAAATGCTATGGCTCATTTTCACTTAGAGATCTTGTGGGTTGGGAAACATGAACATCCTCACATTGAGAAATAATTTTTGTAATACCTTTAACTCTAATTTTTTATGTGTATTTTTTAGGGCTCAATTGGGAATGATCCTTGACGAATCACTTCTGCTTTAGGAAGTGATTTTCTCTAAAACAAAATCACTAAAAATCACTTTTACTTTTTATTTTAATTTTTTTTTTTGTCAAACATCATAGGAAGTGATTTTATCTTCTTTGCAGCAGTTTTAAAACCCTGGGAATCACTGCACCCTTAAGTAGTTTCCTATGATTGCAGCCTCCAATATTTTATTTTATGTTATTCACTTGTACATGTATGGATTTGTTGAGTTCCAAATTTATATGAATTTAGTTTTCATCGGTGGTATCACAAAGTAAATATTATTGAAATGATTCATGCCTCTGATAATGCAGGTGATAAAAGCTTTGAGAACTCATCCATGTCTGCGAAGGCTTGTGTTAGTTCCCATACTCTTCTCTTCTCTCTCTCTCTTTGTTTCTCCTAGGTTCTTCACTTTCATTTAGCTATTTTGATCTAATTTCTAGCCCGTATGGTGCAGTTACATTTCCTGCAATCCTGAAACCTTAGTGGCCAATGCTATAGAGCTTTGTACACCATCTACTAAGAAAATTGATAAAGGGAACAAGGGCAATAGAGGATGGAGAAACATGAGCTCTGCTGGTCTAGCACGGCAGAGGGTCAAGTCTATGCCCGTTTCAGAGCCTTTCCGACCTGTAAAAGCCATGGCTGTTGACCTTTTCCCACATACTCTGCACTGTGAAATGGTGATGCTACTTGAGAGGTAGTTGCATCAAGTCAGAAAAAAATGATTTGACAAAGATCTTTGTCGTTATGAGAAGTTTTTGTAGCAGTGGCTTTTTTTTTTTAATGGATCTTTTCGATGTTGTATGGATAGTCTGTTTATAGTCTTCTAGCACCAAACTTGCTATGTAACCAAAAATAAAACCAGAGGCTTTGCCCTTCATCACCTGTCCTGGGTTGTTGAGTGGCTCTTCACTCTCTATATAAAATGGATCCAAAAGACACCAGTCCTGAAAATTGTGACTTAGATTTATGCCATTAATTATTTATTATTTCAGAGAAGAAAAAAATAAATAAAATAAAAAGCAGTGGGCACAGCATGGTTTTATCTTTTTGCGATTTTGGTCAACTTTAATACTTGATTGTTATACTTGAACCATTTTATGGACAATTTTTTTATTATTAAGAAAATATGGGTCATCTCTAGAATTTCTACGGGCACATGGCATGCTTCATAGTGAAGGTAACCACGTGATACATCAGTAATTTGTTGAAGAGACATCAATTTTTTTTGGGTGAAACTTGTTGAAGAGACATCCTCTATGTACGAAAGAAGAAAACCTGGTATTATTTTAAAGTCCCAAAACTTGTTCAGCGTGTTATAATTTTAAAGCTCAAAAAAACTGGTTCAACATAGCAATATATCAACGAAATATTAGTATAAGACTAAACAAGTTCTCAAAGTAATGCTATGATTATAATTTTTAGGGTTATAATTGTTACATTTACCAAGTAATTTTTACTTTAAATTTCTCTTCGGAATTCAATATCATTTCAGTTTCAATGATTTTTCTTTTTTATTTAAAAGAGCTGCAATAGAAAAAGAAGCATGCAACCTCAAACTAACCCTTATTAGTGAACTAACCCTTATTAGTTAATGTTCACGGTTCTTATTATTCATAGTTTGAAATGGTTTTAATTTTGTATTTCGTATTTTTTTTTATCTCTCTTTAATCTTGTAACTGGTTAAAACTTGCTCAACATAGCAATATATCAACGAAATTTTAGTATATGACTAAACAAGTTCTCAAAGTAATGCTATGATTATAATTTTTAGGGTTATGATTGTTACTTTTACCAAGTGATTTTTACCATAAATTTCTCCTCAGAACACTATCATTTCAGTTTCAATGATTTCTCTTCTTTGTTTAAAGGAGCTGCAATAGAGAAAGAAGTATGCAACCTCAAACTAACCCGTATTAGTTAATGTTCACGTTTTTATTATTGATAGTTTGAAATGGTTTTAATTTCGTATTTTTTTTTTCTCTCTCTCTCTTTAATCTTGTAACTGGTTGTCATGTGACAACCATTCAAACACAAATTAATTATACACAACTTAAGTATATCTTTTAGGGTTAAAATTATTAAGCTCTTCTTAGGTTTGATCTAAATATAATTCGATTTTTCTAATTTTCAAAATTATCATTGATCTCCCCTCTCTTTTGAATAGTTATCATCTTTCTAAACTATTGATTCATTCAAATCTGGTAGATTAATATCATGTAGGGATAATAGTTATAATTTTGTAAACGTAAGAAATTAAATTTTAATTAGTAGAAATTTTAAAAGGTTCACATGAAATCACTCTCTTAAAAAAAATTGTAAAGCAAAAATATATTTTTGCTTGTCTGTTAGCTAGTGGTAATTGTAGTTTGTAAAACATTTTAAATAATTACAGCTTGAAAAAAAAAAAAGAAAAAAAAAACCATTTTTCAAAGTTGTATTCAATTTGGTGTTTATGGTTTTATTTTTTTCCTCCCTTAGATTTTTAGTTAGCTTAGATGCCTCATGCCTGTCACTAAAAAAATTACACACATTTAAATAAAAAAAGTGAAAAAAATTAAAAAATTAAAAACTATCTATAACCGCATCACATTACCAAACCAACACTATATCTTTTGATTCATGATTTTATGAAGAAACCCCTCAAATAGATTTTAAACTTTAGAAGTTCAAACTCACCCTCAGCATCATTGTCTAAAGCTGTCAGCGGTCCAGAATCATAATTTTTTATTTTTTATTTTTGCTTTTCCAGAATGGTTATCTTTTCTTTTTCTTTTGCTTTATCTTCTTTTGAACTCCCGCCCACTGACAGGTAAAATAACTTTGTAAGTAAAGACTAAAAAGCTTCCCTCTCTTCTCTCCCGGTAGTATGTGAACACGCTGCTCTGGACCCGAATTATGTAGGAAAAATAAAATTTATTTATATTAAAATACTAAAAAGAAAAAAAAAAAAAAAAACTAATTGGAATTCGATGTGGAATATCATTTTGTGTGCTTGCTTTAAAGATTAGATTAGACCGAAGCAGATAATGATTTTAAATTTGACTCAAATTGGGTTTGTCTTTTTCAAGTAATATTATTTTAATCAATATTTGGTTGGATGTTATAGCAGCCATCGAAGAATTAAAAGACACCCACTTAGAGTTGTTTATGGATAGCGGTGGTGTTATATTTGTGACTGACACACGTATGCTATCCCACTGTCTAGGGAACAATAAGTCATATTTCACCATCTCCACCGTTACAGGGAATTGGGAGGGGATTAAATAATAATTTCTTTTTTATTATAAAACTCAGCTCTAGATTTCCTTTCTTTTTTATTATTTTAATTTTGGAAAATAAACATAACCAAAACTTATATCCCTTGCGAACCATATTTGCATTTGAAGACGAATTCTTCAGACTTCGAGTAAGAAGATTTAGGTTAGATTTTTTTCATTGTCTAAACGGTTCTACATAAATTATTCAATATTGTTTTGAACTGTAATTCTTTGTTTAGTCAGAATATCATTGATCATAAATAAAGCACACACATTTGGATCTTTGCTGTAATTGGGTGTACGAGAGACTAATAAAAATTCTGATGGAACAGTAAAACATCAAATACTTCTTATTTATTATTAGAAAAATACAAAGTACACATTCAACAAGCCCCTAAGCTATAATATGCGAAGCATTGTGATTGAGTCTTAACATGAAATTCCAAATGTTCCAACACATTAAGAATCCAAACGTTAACCAAAATCGTTCGAATGGAAGTAATTCCAATACAGTAATAGAAAATAACCAACTATGATGTCTATGACAGTTACAAACTGCTATTCGTCTTAACTGTGTATAACTTATAAATAAATAAATAAAAATAAAAATTTTAACTTATAAAAAATCATAAAAATATTAGTGAGATACTGATTTGAATGTTAAAATTCATTTGACTGTACCATATCAATGGCATAAAATAAAAGGTTTTACATTTTATTTTTGTTCTTTTACAGGCCAAACATAGCAAAGCAACTTGATGGCAGAAAAATTGCAATCACATCTCTCTTGAAATGTCTACCTTTAAATATTTCCTTTTGAATTCAATTTTAGCCACCATTTCCATTATCCAAGAGAACTAATTAGACCAAACTGTTTTTTCTTGAATGTTTCTACCTTTTTTCTTACATAATGAATTTTTTTTTCTTTCTCTTTTTTCTTCCCTGGAATGCAGATGTAGAAGGTGATATGTCCTATTCATAAGGTGAGGCAAAGACTATAGTCTGAAGGCTTTTTGACAGCAAATAGGAAAAGCAAATTCTGATCCACTTTCTCACCAACCAAAGAATTATCAAATTAATCACCTTAATTAATTTATAAATATTCACTGTTTAATTTCTTAAACAATTGCGAACCCAAGTTTTATTTTTAGAACATCTAATTTAAGTTCCACAAATCTTTAACATCAAAATCCACCTTTATCTTTATTATAAAAAAAAAAAATCCACATTTATTTAATTTTAAAAAAAGCTTTTATCGAATCTTGACTGCCTTTTGCCACTTCACCTTAAATTGTAAAACACCCGAAGTTTCTATTTGGAGATGCAATTCAAGTACAAACCCGTCCACTGTTTACAACTTTTCTTGTTTTATTTTCTTTCTTTTTAAGATTTGTTTAAAAATAATACTTTTGTTATATAGTGTGGTTAGAAAATGATGAAGGAAAAGCTGATAGGTGATCTACATAAAATCACATCAGGAGCCGTAGCAAAATTGAAAAGAAAAAAAATTTGGAGGATAATCCTAATCATTCTCCTCCTCTGTTTTTATTTATTAGCAAAAAAAAAAGAAAAAAGAATTCTTCTGTTGCGGCAGCTGTTGGTTTGTGACTCGTGAATGTTAAAAGAGTTAAATCAAATCAAACCGACTAGAAATGTCTTTCAGTACTGCCACTTATACGATATAATTAATGTCAATCATTAATTTTCAAACCTTTTGCTGCCGCCGGGTGCACAGAAACTTGGTTCACCCGTTTCTCATACTCATTAATTTTCTTATCGTGAGATTTAGAAACGTGGAGTATTTGGCAAGCATGTAGTATGGATAATCAGAAATGGATATTTTAAGCCTTTTTTTTTTTTTAATGGGCAATGATATTTTAAGACTGTTTTAAGCCAAGGTGGACAGCAGTTGTAATAAAAGCAAAATAGTGGAGGTAAATGGTAATTGGGGAGTTCGAAGATTTAGGCTAGGTAGGCATTGATGAGCTTAAAAACAATGCCTACTTGTTTACTTGTAAGAGTTGATTTCAACTGATTTGAAGATTTGGACTAAATTTGCATTTTAGATTTTTATAATATATTTATGATACAATTATTATTATATTTTTATTTTAAAATATATATTTTTAATAATAATTGAATAAAAATATAATATTTATTGTATATGTTAGTAAAAATTACAAATGTATTGTTAAAAAATTAAAAACAATGTCGATTTGTTTATGTATAATAGAGTTTATTTCAATTGACTTTTGAGATTTAGACTAAATCTGCATTTTAGATTTTTATAATATATTTGTGATCTTTTTTTATATGTACAATTATTACTATATTTTTATTTTGAAGCATATATTTTTTATTTAATAATAATTAAACGCCATTGTATATATCAAATAGAGACTTAAATGTAATATTAAAAATTTAAAAACAATGCTATTTGTTTATTTAAAAAGTTAAATTTGTTTTTGCTAAATTTTAAAAACTATAATTGAAATTAATCATTTCTAATATTATAGTTATAAGTTTGGAATCCAACATGGTTACCAAAAATTGGATAATCTAAACTAGTATTGCATTTTATGCGAACTATTATCAATCAAGCATTATTTATATATAGATATATTTTGGACTTATTATATTTTAGAGTTTAAAATTTAAAATATTTTAATTTTAATCTTTAAAATTTAATTTGTTGTGTTTTAATCAAATCAAATATATTGGCGAACTACATTTATTGTATATTGTAGATTAAAAGTAATTAGAACAAATATAGAATTGAAAAGGCTAAAATTGTAATAAATTTATTAAATTGTATTTTTATATTGGTAAAGTAGGACCAACTGTTAATCATTATTAGTCAATTTAGAGAGAGCCAAAAAAACGACTTGCCAAATCCAAGTAAAACTTATTCCAAAAATTCAATGAAAAGTTAATTAAATATGATCTCAACCTAATAATTTTGTATGAAATAAGTAGACATGCTGAAGAGACAATGCCAGCAGGTAACATTTAAGATCATTTTGAATGAAAAATATAGATTGTATTATATATGATATAAAAATATATATTGTTTAAATTTAAAGTGTGTAAATACATAATTAGTTCAAACATTGTTTTTCAATGATAATATTCACAAAAACTATATATAGTTATTAATTAATTATATATTTTATTAAATATTTTTAAATTTTGAATAAATTAGATTTTTACTCTTTTTTATCTTTTTAAAAAAATTGATAATATTTGACTTAGTTTTAAAAATTAGACATTAATATTGATAATGTCTAAACCATGTCAGTTCGACATTTATTATTAACATTATCATCAAAGCATTATTTTTTTAAAATAATTTATATTTTTCTTATGTGCATATTAATTTAATTCACATTTAATTACAGATGTTTTTGTGACACTTAAAAAGCTCTCAAATTGAAAAAAGCTAATTATGTCCAATAATAATAATAAGCGAATTTAAGTATTTAGATCTTCAATATCTGATTACTATATCATTTATCGTTATGATTGTATTTAGACATGGGTAGTAAAATCGCGTTCAATTAAATACATACTAAAAGTACAATGCACCTGTATATAATTAATGATTGCTCCACTGATACTAGATGTAATTGGCAACCACGAATATGCTGGCTAAGTAAACATTATTATTACTATTTTTTTTATAAATTTTTTATTTAATATGTCTTATGTTAGGCAAACCATAAAACAGAAATGTTGGTAAGTAGGTCCTACCCCAAAATAAGAACAAATGTGGGGCTAATGAGCAAAAAAAGGAAACAAAAATAAAAGGAAAAAGGAATAGATGTAGGGTTGGCAATGCTGATTAACTTCTCACGATATTTTGAATAGAACAAGAAAATTAAACTTTCACCACAAAATAAAAAATAAAAAATAAAAAAAATTAAACGGACTAATCTATAATCTTATACAGCATTAAAATAAAAAGCATGCAACGCCATTTTGGGTATTTTTAAACAGTAATGCTATATCTATTAAAATATTAATTAAAATTATTTATTAAATAATATATAATATTATTTAATATAAATAAATTTTTAAATAAATAAATAATTTAATTATATATTATTACATTATTTGCTATTTAATTTGATAAATAAATTTAGTAAATATTTTAATAACTCTGACAGTATTAAATTTTTAAATATAACATAGACTATATAATTTATAATCTAATCGTAACCTTCAAATAAGCATATAAATGTTGGAATATCAATGGTGAGTTCGTATCTTTACCCGTTACATTAAAAATAAATAAATAAATAATTTCTATAACAGGAGGTGTATTCAGCAAAAAGCCAGTGAAAATTGGGCGAAATAATGATTAGTTAGTCCGCGCGAAATGGTTGATTGGGAGTGTTGGCAGTAGGACCAGGCTTCCCACCAGTACCACCACCTTTTGCCATAAAGGAGAAATACATCTACCACCTCTTCTTCTCCACTTTGTCTTTGTTTTCTCTCCTTCATTCTCTTTATTAACTATTATTACTCTCATTATCATCTTCTTTCACTTCTCCACTTCTCAAGGAACTTCCTCAACTCTTATCCCTTCCTTCCATCCTTTTCTTGGGGATTGGAGTTGGTGATGGATCACACTCTTTTGCTTTAAAACTTGAAATTTGTTTCTGGGTTTCTTTGGATTTTGGTTTTAGAGAAATGGGAAATGAGGAAAAGCATGTTTCTGATGGACATGAAGTGGGTTCCTCTCAAGGAACAGTTGCTATTCCAGTTCGTAAGGTATTTATGTTTTTAATTTTTTTGTATTTTTTTTGGGTGCTTTCTCCTATTGCTTTCCTTAATCAATTTGCCTTTCGTTCTCACTCTATTAGTTTCACCTTTTTCAAACCCCTTTTTTTTATTTTATATTTCTTTCACTCTCCTGCGTCCTAGGAGGCTAGCCAAGTCCCTCAAACGTTGTTTTTTTTTTTTTGAACTTTTTTTTTTAAAGAAAAAAGAAAGAAAAAAGAAACAAATTGAGTGATTGGTTTATTGAGTTACATATAGAAGCGAGGAATTGAATGAATTTACAAATTAAATATACTGAAGTTTCTTCTTGGGCAATTAGCTGTTTTCTTCTTCAGTCTTTTTCGATGAAATGTTTTCTTCTTCAGTCAGTTTACCAGGTTTGATTCTTAATCATGCGTACTTAAAGCTTATAAATTTGGCTTTGTTTTTGTTTTTGTACTTTTTTTTTTTAAAGATAAATTTGATCGTCTTTGAGAAGAATTTTCCCTCATTCTAGTATCATATGATAAGGGTGGCAACAGAGGAGGGAAAATTCAGATTAAGATTCATAGCTAAATTTCATGTTGTAATCTTGTGATTAAAATTCCTAATATGCACTTAACGTTCAGGAAAATAATGAGTAAACAAACTACAAACTTTTGCTTTGGGATTATATTATTTGGGGGTACCTTGATGATATTGCATGTCTTTATCTAGGAGGATTTTTTTTTTTTTGCCTTTCTAATCCTAGTATTGAAATCAACGGACTTATTTTCTTATTTTATTTTTTATTTTTTGTCTTTTTCTTACATTACATTTACTTGTGATTATTGATTATCTTAATTCTCAAGTTCAATGGTCATAATAGCTTTCAATTTCAGGTTGAAGATTCAATGGGAATAACTGAAGAAAGCCCACATGTTCATAACTGGAAGCGGCAAAATCTATTCCTAGATATACCTTCCAGAGCATCAGATGAGCCCTCTCAGGATTTTGTTGCAATAAAGATGCCAAGAACACCAAGTCCCACTCCAAGGAAAGTGAATTTTTCACTGGCACATGGTTCTACAGATGCAAGGACTAATGGTTCCCCAGGACCCTCTTCCTCCAAATCAGGCAAATCGTCTATAAGAGGTCTCTTTCCGAAACTGAGCTTCAAGTATCGTGGCTCTTCGGAAGTTGAGAAAGCTGACAACTCAACTTCAGAAGGGTCAACTACAGGGCCACGAGAGAAGCCTACTATCTCGAGGTCACTGTCTCTCACAAAGCTACTTACACCTAGGATGAAGAGGACATCATCTCTACCCGTTACTCCAATTTTGCATTCAAACCCGGAATCCACACAGGGTGGAATTGTAGATTGCACTCTAACTCCAGTTGTAAGTTTTTATCACTCTATTGCCTTGAGAGTACTAATATGATTTTAATTTCTAACAACATATGGATGGTAAACAATAAGGGCAGCAGAATTGAGTTATAGTTAAATATTGTCATTACTTAGCATTTATGTTAACTAGGCTGCAAAACTCATTGAAGGATATAGGTTAAATAAAACTTGCTTATATTTTATATTTTTCAAAGTTTTTCATCATGATTATATTCGACTAACTGTTCGAACTAACAAACACAGATATAATAATTTTGTGTCTTATTTCCTTCTCAGAAGAAAGGAGCCCAATATCGACCGATATCTCGCTCACTTTCGGTCCCTGTGATAAACAATAAGGAAAAAACCATGAGAAGGATGGATTCATTTTTTCGTGTCATCCCTTCCACTCCTCGAGTGAAGGAAGGAGATGTTATATCGATTGCTTCTCCAACAGTTGATGCTGGTACTTGATTGTTTAAATTATTTCTTGCATGTTATCAAAAATTGATTAACATTTATTTTTTCTTCAATTGCCTAGGCCTCTTTTGCATTATCATTTTATTTCTTATTACAATCTCATGGTTGATTCAGAAAATGATAATGATGATGATGGTGAAGACATACTGGAAGAAGAAGCTGTGTGTAGAATTTGTCTGGTTGAACTTTGTGAAGGGGGTGAAACTCTAAAGATGGAATGCAGCTGCAAAGGTGAACTTGCTCTGGCCCACCAAGAATGTGCTGTGAAATGGTTTAGCATCAAAGGTAACAAGACCTGTGATGTCTGCAAGCAAGAAGTTCGGAACCTATCTGTTACTCTCTTACGAATCCAAAGTATAAGAACTCGAAATTCTGGATTTGGTAGATCTCAACTGGCAGATCCTAATGGATACAGGCAAGTATATATTAGTCTATCACTAAGATTTCATATAGCTGACCTGAGTTCGGTTGATTAGGTTTTGTATCTTTCTGTGTATAAGCAACACTTCCATGCCTCAATTTGATTGCTCATTGCAATTTAGACCTATTTATTCTCTAGAAAAGAAAACGAAGATTCTGGCTCGTATTGTGCTAATCTGCATTAATTACTATACTATTTTACTAGTTTTTATCAATATTCGCATAATTATTTCACTCAGCAATAATGCTGACTCTAGATTCTTGAATTCTAGGTTTTCCTGGGAAATGTCCAAGTTACTAAATGGGGCAGGATAAGAAGGGATCAAAAGTTACAGCTTCCCTTGAAAATTATATTATCGTGACAATTTTCATGCTTGAATTTGTAGACAGTGATTAGTACTTTTAAATTCACCTAAATTAGAATTACAACCAAATATTATATAAAAATTAATATCTGGTATTCTTTTATCCTTTCTTAATTGTTGTTTAATTATCTAATTGGTCTGTAAGGTCGATAAGAAATTGGCATACACTAAAACTTATTATTTTAACTTATTAGGGTTTGGCAAGAAGTTCCTGTGCTCGTCATTGTCAGTATGCTTGCCTACTTTTGTTTTCTTGAGCAGCTCCTGGTAAGATTAGAAATATCGCTTCCAGATGTGTCATTTCTGTCATTATATGTTCTTGCTGATTTATACCTTCTTTGTGCAGGTTGGGAAAATGAGTACTGGAGCAATTGCCATATCTCTTCCATTTTCTTGTGTTCTTGGTCTCCTCTCATCGATGACCTCATCAACCATGGGTATGCTGACAAAAATCCTTAATAAATTTCACAGATGGGTGAACTTCTTGTAAGTTGTTGGGATCAAGACTGAACTGGAATGTAATATGACCATGTGAACAATTGGTATGAAAGCGTTACTTTAGTTGGTTGAAAATTCAGATATGATAGGTTAGGAACACATTCTAATTTCCAATCTCATGATTCGTCCAATTCGACTGTATACACTAACTTACTATTAGACATTTAAAGTAAGATGTAATGCAAAAGTGGACAGATAAAAGTCCACATTGTTGCAGTGACTGATTCTCACCTTATTTGTATGATCCTTAGATGGTGATATAAGTCTCTGTTTGATGATTTTATACTTCCCTAACCTATTGAACTTGTTTGTTCAGTGAAGAGAAGATTTGTCTGGGTTTATGCATCGGTTCAATTTGCTCTGGTGGTTCTCTTTGCACATATATTTTACTCCTTGGTATGGTTATTTCTTCTTTACTGTTTCTTCTACTTGCTCAGTTGAGTTGAAGCTAAAATCTTCAATTTCATTTGTAAGAAAGCTAGAATTGACTTAATTTATACAGGGTTTCAGTTTTCATAATCAAATTTGAATACATATATATATATATATATGTATATTCTTGTGGGATTCAAATTATGGCTATATTGGGTTTGGGGGTCATGGAATGGAATGGATATAAAGATCTTCATTTTAATGGTCTGAAGCCAAGTTTTTTTCTGAATTTTGAGTTAAACATCAGCTTTAGTTCTACCTTTGTTTGAGCATAAAGTTTTTATAGATCTTTGTTTAAATACAAATTGAAGTTGGATTTGGTTTAATTACTTGTATTATTGGCCTCCAGATTCATGTTCAAGCAGTATTGTGTATTCTCCTTGCAACATTTGCTGGGCTTGGTGTTGCCATGAGTGGGAGTTCAATAATTGTAGAGTTCTCGAGATGGAAAAGAAGATGGCAGGCTTCATCAGAGCAGCGACCTGGTTTACAAGCAACGTCATGACAATTCCAGAACTGTAAATTCAGATGGGATACGCCTGCTCTCCTGACAGTTTAGGGTTTTATTATTGCTTTGATGTCATATGTTTTGCTCAACTTCATCAATATATATATAATATTAGACGAGGGCATTGATAATTTTTGTTAATATATCTAAATTGAGCTGTTTGCCGGTTTAACCATTGTACACGCTTTTGTTGTAGTATATAAACAATTTTTTAGAAAGCTTATCCAATTTCATTATTCTGCTCTCATTATTCGCTTTTTTGCCAAGGTTGCCACAGAAACTGAAGGAAAGATTTAACTAGTACCTCCAGAAACTCATAAATTTTTGTCGTACCTACTCAGAAAACCCCAAAGTAGCTCTTAATTAATGGCAAACTTCTCCTTGCCCAATGCGGAACCGGCCTTTGTAATTTCTAAGAAATAAATGATACATAAATTCTAATGCTGATATATGTTGTTGTAAAATCATCTTATTTATATTTCGTACTGGATTTGTCCATTTTAGGATTATTAAAAATATCTTTGATAGAATGTGAAATTATTAAAATTAATATGCTACTTAAGTAAACATAATACATAAATTAAAAAATATCGAATATATGTGATATTGAAATTGTCAAGGTAAATATTTATTTTTTGAAACTCTGTCAAATATTGTTAAATTTTTAAAAAATAATTTTTTTAAAAGTTCAATTTATCATAAACTACTTATAAAAATATATAATTAATTAATAATTATAAACAAGTGCACATTATTATTGAAAAATAATTTTTAAATTGAATATAATTTATGGCATATACATTTAAATAATGTCTATTTTTATACTACATATACATTAATCCACATTCTATAAAATATGCCTTAAGCTATGAAATTTTAAATACGTTGTAAAGTTTTTCAACCCCAAATTTGAATGCCCACCTTGGTTTTTCATCCTAAGAATATTACTTGATCTTCCTCAAGTATGAACCAGAATTCGAAAGAGTATGCCCATCCCCTGATTTAGGAAAAGGGTTTTTCAAAATTGTATGTGTTGTGGCGATTTTTCATCTTGGACCGGGCTTCTCGGCTCCTGCAAAACCAAGGAAGAAAAATGGTTAGAGGGGCGCCGGTGTGGTGGCTGGCGTTCCCCCTCTGATGTTTAAGTCAACGGCGTTTTCCATCTCTCAACACAAATAATATGGAAAATTTATAAAATGTAAAGGATAGTGAAAATATGAGAGAAAATGGGGAGAAAAAATGGTGGAGAGAGGGCTGGTTGGTTTTTTAGAAAACCCATGTGGAAGATGATAAATAGTGGTCATTTTCACCATGTGCTTGGTCAAAATCAAGATTTAAATGGTCTTGGGAAGTGGTTTTTTGGGGGCTGCTGAATTTGGGGAGAAGAGAAGGAAAGTTGGTGAGGGTGATGGGGGTAGGTCGCTCTCGGGCTGCGTGCGGCTGGCTCTCCAAAGTCTCTCATTTCTTTTCATTTTTTTCTCTTTATTTGGACATCAATGGTTCAGATTTGTCCCTCAAAAAACCCTATTTTTCAGATGGGTGACAAGTGTCAAGGCTTTATGTGTTTATGGGCTTAAAATATTGTAGTTCCTTGGCCCACAACAATTTTGGACATCTGATGGTTTTGGTGATGACTAAATGGGATTGGCCTATATGTGGGTGGAAAAACCCCCACAACAATAGCCCCCAAATTGATTAATCTTTTAGATTGAATCAATTTAAGAGATACAAAATATCTGTTTACCGGCCACATGCGCGAATTTCAAGAATTTAAGGCCACCCCAGGAAGCGGTCGGCTTTTGGTCGAATTTGAGCCTAGCTAAGGAGCGACCATCTCCAGAGGTACTCAGTCTTTTGGCTGTTCGAGCTTCCAGCTACTGGTCAATCCAAGCACAGCTTGGGGAGCCTTCAGCTTCTTGAGGGTTTTAGCCTTTGGTCGTTATAAGACTAGCTCAGGTAGCTTCCAGCTCATGTCGATCCAAGCCCAGCTTGGGGAGCCTTCAGCCTCTGAGGCACTCAACCTCCTGGCTGTTTTAGCTTCCAGCTCCTAGTTGATCCAAGCCCAGCTTGGGGAGCCTTCAACTTCTGGGGGGTTTTAGCGCCTTGGTCATTCTGAGACTAGCTCAGGTAGCTTCCAGCTCCTGGTCGATCCAAGCCCAGCTTGGGGAGCCTTCAGCTTCTGGAGAGTTTTAGCCCCCTGGCCATTCTGAGACTAGCTCATGTAGCTTCTAGCTCATAGTCGATCCAAGCCCAGCTCGGGGAGCATCCAGCTTCTGGGTATTCTAGCTTCCAGCTCCTGGTCGATCCAAGCCCAGCTTGGGGAGCCTTCAGCTTCTGGGGGGTTTTAGCCCCCTGGTCGTTCTAGCTTCTAGTTCCTGGTCGATCCAAGCCCAACTTGGGGAGCCTTCAGCCTCTGAGGCACTCAGCCTCTTAGCTGTTCTAGCATTCAGCACCTGGTCGATCCAAGCTCAGCTTGGGGAGCCTTCAGCTTCTGGGGGGTTTCAGCCCCTTGGTCATTCTGAGACTAGCTCAGGTAGCTTCCAGCTCCTAGTCGATCCAAGCCCAGCTTAGGGAGCCTTTAGCCTCTGAGACACTCAGCCTCCTAGCTGTTTTAGTTTCCAGCTCCTGGTCGATCCAAGTCCAGCTTGGGGAGCCTTCAGCTTCTGGGGGATTTTAGCCCCTTGGTCGTTCTAAGACTAGCTCAGGTAGCTTCCAGCTCCTGGTCGATCCAAGCCCAGCTTGAGGAGCCTTCAGCCTCTGAGGCACTCAGCCTCCTAGCTGTTCTAGTTTCCAGCTCTTGGTCGATCCAAGCCCTGCTTGGGGAGCCTTCAGCTTCTTGGGGGTTTAGCCCCCTGGCCGTTCTGAGACTAGCTCATGTAGCTTCTAGCTCCTAGTCGATCATAGCCCAGCTCGGAGAGCATTCAACTTCTGGCTATTCTAGCTTCTAGCTCCTAGTCGATCGAAGCCCAGCTTGGAGAGCCTTCAGCTTCTGGGGGGTTTTAGCCCCTTGGTCATTCTAGCTTCCAGCTCCCAGTCGATCCAAGCCTAACTTAGGGAGCCTTCAGCCTCTTAGGCGCTCAACCTCCTGGCTGTTCTAGCTTCCAGCTTCTGGGAGGTTTTAGCCCCTTGGTCTTTCTGAGACTAGCTCAGGTAGCTTCCAGCTCTTGGTCGATTTGAGCCCAGTTCGGGGAGCATTCAGCTTCTGGGGTACTTAGCCCCTCTGGTTGAGTCTGAACTCCAAAAGTCGAGACGTAAGTAGATGGCAGCTCACCTCATTCTATGGACCAAGGTGAACCCCAAAGGTCGAGGTGACATTTTGTTCGTGTGCCCGCTTTCTTGTATCGAAGGATAGGTTGAGATGATCTTCTTGTATCGAAGGATAGGTTGAGATGATCTCTGTCCAACTTATTGTTTGAAGAGGAAAAAGTATCATTCACCGTCGTCATCCGGTAGCTACCTCGCTCATCTCCCATTTGCTGACTCTCTAGGGACGGGTAGTTCCCAGTTCTCATGGTTTGGAAATTGGGCTCGTAGTGGGTTTGATTGCGCTAAAAAAAATGAGGATCTGGTATGTTTAATTCTCTAAATCATATAGTCGAGCTCGCTCAGAGTGTGGTGCTACCTGTCTTGTACTTCATCTCTGAGCTGGGGGTAGATCCTATGAAAGTAATGCTGTTGGTTCAGCTGATGGGGTTGAGGTTCCTCGGTTGCGAACAGAGCTGGTCCCCATAGGTCGCTTGCCTCCAACTCCTCTATTAGATAGCTCAATTCTGTCCAGTGTGCCCTGTTGCTCCAGATGAGTGTTCGACATTTCCTTCAGGTTCTACTTTGGTTAAATTCAGCTAAAGGATGACAGGTCTCTCTAGAGATGGAACTGGGCACCTTTTCTAGGTGGTGAAATTCAGCAAAAATCTCCTTCGAAGTTTCAGATCCTTCAAGAGTTGGAACTCAGCAACTGCTCTAGCAGCTAAAATTCAGCAGGTCTTCCAGCAGTTAGGACTTAGCATCCTTTCCAGCAGCAATCTCCTCCAAAGTTTTATGTCCTTCCAAGGTGGACTGAAGCAGCTCATATCGTAGTAGAATTTCAGCGGTACTTTCTTCTAAAGTTTTAGGTCTGTCGGAGCTAGATCGAGGCAGCGCATCCAGTAGTAGAATTTGAGCGATGCTCTCTTCTGAAGTTTTGGGTCCATCTAGAGCTGGACCGAGGTGGCGTGTCATGGAGCTGGGCCAAAGCTCGGGACCTAGGGGGAGGTCACGAATCTGGGCCGGTCTCAGGTGGTGCTAGTGAAGTAGTTCTGCTCGGAGGATAATTTTTGCCTCATTGATTTCTTTTTGGGCGTTAGGTTCTGCGCTGGCTTAGAGCATTTATGCTCGGGGGTCGATGCTGGCTCAGAGCATTTATGCTCAGAGGACATTGTTCGAATTAGGTGATTAAGCCTTTCGAGATGCAGCTCGGGACATTTTTTCCTAGAGGTCAAAAAGATAGGCAATGTCTCAACATAGGCATCCTTCTCACGAAGAGTTGTGGCATAGCATTGCCTGGATTAGTATTGGTCTCCCCGCACCGAGCTGACGCCTCCTCCTTCGGTTGGAAACTTAATCATCAAATGGTAGGTCAATGTTGCTACTCTAGGGCGTTAAGAATTGGTCTTCCTAACTTCAAAATTTTCGCTACCTCTACCTCGGTTCAAGTTTCTCCTGGACTGAATGATTTCTTCTGCGGAGATGTGTTTATGGGCCTCCACTAACATCTCAGAAAATGTTCGCGGTGGGTTCTTAGCTATCGTCCTTATGAAGTCCTCATCACGGACTCCATCCTGCATGGCTTGCATCACACGATCATCAGTGCAGCCTTCTATTTGTATCATCATATCCAAAAACCTCTTAACGTACGCCTTCAAGTATTCGCTCTCCCCTTGCACAACGGAAGATAAGTGAGACTGTGATTTTTTCACTGGCCTGGCCCCTATGAATTACACCATGAAGGTGATCTCCAGCTGGCTAAAGGAATTGATCGAGCCAGGGAGTAGGCTGGTGAACCAAGTCCGTGCCACTCTTCCAAGGGTTAGATTAAAGGCTCGGCACATGATGGCATTGTTGGCTGCTTTGAATTCCATCAAAGCTTTGTAAGCCCCCAGATGCTCCGCTGGGTCGGTCTTGCCTTCATATCTTCCCATGTTTGGTATTTTGAAGTCCTTTAGGAGTTTAGCCCAATGTATTTCAACCCCGAAAGGTGAAGTAGACTGTCTTGGCTCCAAAGCATATGCATAGGGTTGCGAGTGCGGAACTGGACATACTCTGGGCGCTTGATATTGTAGTTGGTTGCAGATTCTCATGTCTGCCTCATCTCCCAACCTCTTATTTTTTGCTTCAAATTTTTGTCTCTCCTTAGCTTGGATCATCTGCCTCTCCTTAGCTCGGACAAGCGCTCCCTCTTCATCCAACTCGGCTCGTTTCCTACGTTCACCTAGGGACTCTGCACGATCATGCTTCTCTCATACTCGCTTCTTGGCGTTAAGAGAATCTCTAAGATTGCTGAGGTCTAGGTCATCGTTCGGTGAAGAGAAAGCATCGCTCACCAATTTCATCTGGGAGCTGCCTCGCTCGTCTCCTGGTTGCCGATGTGCCGAGGACGGATAGTTTTGCATAAGGCTTCTCCTGGTCTTGCCCAAAGGTGGCTTTGGTTAAGCCTTAGATGGTCTAGACTATCCTTGGTTGTGTCGGTGTAAGTCTCTAACTTGAGTTTCCAGCTCATGCTCCTATATTCCCCCATCTCCACGGGTCCGAGAGTTAACACGGGGTCGTGGAGAGTCTACAAGAGTTAGGCTTCTTTTGGTCTGGAAATGGGCTCACAATTGGTCTTTTGATAGTGTTCAAGCAAATTTATGATCTAGTCCATCTGATTCTCCAGGTTAGATATCGAGCTTGCTCCGAGCGTGGGACTACCCTTTTATCACTCCGCCTCTGAGCTAGGGCAGCTACTGTGAAGGTAGTGTTGTTGGTTCAGCTGCCGGGGTTGGAATTTCTAAATTCTGAACAGAGTTAGTCCACATAGGTCGCTTGCCTATACTTTCTTTGTTGGACGATTCAGCTCTATCAAGTGTGTCCTGTTGCTCCATGTAGGTATCTGGCATTTTCTTCAGGCTCTGCTCCAGCTCAGTCCGGTTGCAAGGTGGTGGGTCTTTCCGGAGTTGGAACTTGACAACTCTTTAAGCAGCTGGGACTTGATAACTATTCTAGCAGCGATCCCCTCAAAAATTTCAGGTACTTTTGGAGCAGGACGGAGGTAGCTCTTCCAGCAATGGAATTTCAGTAGGACTCTCTACCAAAGTTTTTGGTCTTTCTGGAGCTGGAGCTTGGCAAGCAGCTGAAGCTCGAGACTTGGGTTGAGGCTCGGGTCTGGGCAAAAGTCACACTGGACTGAGGCTAAAGCTGGGACCTTAGCGAAAGCCACAGAATTGAGGCTGAAGGTGGGGCCTGTTCGGAAGCCATGGAACCAAGGCTGAAGCTGGGGCCTACACAGAAGCTATGGGTATGAGGCTGAAGCTAGGGCCTGAGCGGAAACAACGGGACTGAGCCTAAAGCTGAGGCCTGCTCGGAAGCCATGGGACCAAGGCTGAAGCTGGGGCCAAAGCGGAAGCTGCGGAAGCCATGGGACCAAGGCTGAAGCTGGGGCCTTCACTGAAGCTACGGGACCGAGGCCGAAGCTGAACGTGAGCGGATGCCGCGGGACTGAGGCTGAAGTTGTGGCCTGCGTGGAAGCCGAGGGACCGAAGCTGAAGCTGGGACCTGGGTGGAAGCTACGAGACCGAGGCTGAGCTAGGGCTTGAGCGGGAGCCGCTGGACTGGGGCTGAAGCTGGGGCCTGAGCAAAATCCACGGGACCGAAGCTGAAGCTGTGGCTTGAGCAGAAGTCACGGGACCGAGGCTGAAGTTGGGACTTGGGCGAAAGCCACACGGGACCAAGGCTGAGGTTGAGCCTGAGAGGGAGTTGTGTTGCTGGGGCTGAAGCTCGGGTCTTGAGCCGAGGCCGTAGGATCGAGGCTAAAACTCGAGACCTGGGCAGAGGCCACGAAACTGAGGCTGAGGCTGGGGCTTGAGCGGAAGCCACGGGGCTGAGGCCAAAGCTAGGGTTTGAGCGGAAGCCACGAGACCGAGGCTGAAGCTGGGACCTTGGCAGAAGCCACACGGGACCAAGGCTGAGGTTGGGGTCTAATCGGAAGCCATGTTGCTAAGGCTGAAGCTCGGATCTTGAGCAGAGGCCATGGGACCGAGGTTGAAACTTGGGACCTGGGCGGAGGCCACTGACCGAGGCTGAGGCCGGGGCTTAAGAGGAAGCCACGGAACTGAGGCTAAAGCTGGGATTTGGGGGGAAGCCACACGGGACCAAGGTTGAGGCTGGGGCTTGAGCGGAAGCCACGTTGTTGCGGTTAAAGCTCGGGTCTTGATCGGAGGTCAGGGGACTGAGGCTGAAGCTGGGGCTTGGGCGGAAGCCTCGGAGCCGGGGCTGAAGTTGAGGCTTGAGCGGAAGCCACGGGACCGAGGCTGAAGCTGGGATCTGGGCAGAAGCCACACGGGACCAAGGCTGCGGCTGGGGCCTGAGCGGAAGCCACGTTACTAGGGCTGAAGCTCGGGTTTTGAGCGGAGACCGCAGGACCGAGGCTGAAACTTGGGACTTGGGCTGAGGCCACAGAACCGAGGCTGAGGCTAGGGCTTGAGTGGAAGCCATGGGGCCGAGGCTGAAGCTGGGGCTTGAGCTGAAGCCACGGGACCGAGGCTGATGCTGGGACCTTGGCGGAAGCCACACGGGACCAAGGCTGAGGTTAGGGCCTGAGCGGAAGCCACGTTGCTGGGGCTAAAGCTCGGGTCTTGAGCAAAGGCCACGGGACCGAGGCTAAAACTCGGGACTTGGGTGGAGGCCACGAAACCGAGGCTGAGGCTGGGACTTGAGCGGAAGCCATGGGACCGAGGCTGAAGCTGGGACCTGGGTGGAAGCCACATGGGACCAAGGTTGAGGCTGGGGCCTGAGCGGAAGCCACGTTACTGGGGCTGAAGCTTGGGTCTTGATCAGAGGCCACGGGACTGAGGCTGAAGATAGGGCTTGGGCGGAAGCCACGGGACCGAGGCTGAAGCTGGGACCTAGGCGGAAGCCACATGGGACCAAGGCTGAGGCTGGGGCCTGAGCGGAAGCCACGTTGCTAGGACTGAAGCTCAGGTCTTGAGCGGAGACCAAGGGATAGAGGCTGAAATGTGGGACCTGGGCGGAGGCCACGGAATCGAGGCTGGGGCTGGGGCTTTAGCAGAAGCCACGGGACCGTGGTTGAAGCTCGGGCCTGAGCAGGGTCTGAAGCTGGGACCTGAGCGGAAGCCATGGGGCTAGGCTGAGGCTGGGGCCTGGGCGGAAGCTGCGGGACCAAGGTTGAAGCTGGGGACTGGGAGGAATCCATGGGACCGAGGCTGAAGTTGAAGCTGAGGCCTGAGCTTAAAAGGGCCTGAGCAGAAGCGACGGGACTGGACTGAAGCTCGACTGAGGTGGCTCGATCCTCCGTCAAGCTCCTCGAACCTGCCGCTCCAAATGGGTTTCTGGAATCTTGCTTTAGTTCTGCTCCGGCTCAATTCTGTTAGGTTCAGCTAAGTTCTGCTAGGTTCTGCTTCAGCTCGGTTTGGTTAGGTTCAGCTAGGCTTCGCTTCGATCAGGTTCAGCTAGGTTTCGCTTCAGTCAGGTTCAGCTAGGCTCAGCTAGGCTCCGCTTCGGTCATGTTTAGCTAGGTTCAACTAGGTTCTGCTTTAGCTAGGTTCAGTTAGGTTCAGCTCCTGCTAGGTTCAGCCTCAACCAGGTTCAGCCTCAACCATGTTCAGCTCCGATTGTTTGTCTAGGTGCTGAGGCGAATTTTTTTTTTATTCTTCTATGTTTTTCTCTACTTTTGTTTTTGTTTCTTTTCTTTTCTTTTCAACAGAACAACATCATAAATCACCCAAAAATGAGCTCAAACAAGGAAAAACAAACTAAAAACTAAATGCAAAATGAGTAACCGCAAATCTCAAACAAAAGACACACAAGCTAAAATAAAACAGAAAACTAGATTCCCTCACAAACTCACTCAACCCGAAGTGTAGCTCATGGAAACAAGAAATAGGGAAAAAGGGAAACACAACCGGTTCAACAAGAACAAGAAAAGAAGATTTTCATAAATGAAAAATAACCACAAACATGAAAAATAAAAAATGGAAACAAAAGTTTCCCACAGACGGCGCCAAAATATTGTGGCGATTTGTCATCTTGGACCGGGCTTCTTGGATCCTGCAAAATCGAAGAAGAATAATGGTTAGAGGGGCGCCGATGTGGTGGCCGGTGTTCCCCCTTTGAGGCCTAAGTCAGCTGCGTTTTCCATCTCTCAACACAAATAATCTGGAAAATATATAAAATGGAAAGGATAGTGAAAATATGACAGAAAATGGGGAGAAAAAATGGTGGAAAGAGGGCTGGTTGGTTTTTTTTAGAAAACCCATGCGGAAGATGATAAATAGTGGTCATTTTCCCTTTGTGCTTGGTCAAAATCAAGATTTAAATGGTCTTGGGAAGTGGTTTTTTGGGGGCTGCCGAATTTGGGGAAAAGAGAGGGAGGGTTGGTGAGGGTGATGGGGGTAGGTCGCTCTCGGGCTGCGTGCGGCTGGCTCTCAAAAGTCTCTCCTCTCTTTTCCTTTTTTTCTTTTTATTTGGACATCAATGGTTCAGATTTGTCCCTCAAAAAACCCTATTTTCCAGATGGGTGACAAGTGTCAAGGCTTTATGTGTTTATGGGCTTAAAATATTGTAGTTCCTTGGCCCACAACAATTTTGGACATCTGATGGTTTTGGTGATGACTAAAGGGGATTGGCCTATATGTGGGTGGAAAAACTCCCACAACAGTATGGGTGCTTAGTTCAAGATCCCTGTTATTGAAGAACTCAAAAAAGTCCTTAAAAGCAATAAATTATTTTTCATCCAGATTTTAAATGATGATAAAATGGGAAAAAAAAAGAAAGAAAAAAAAAGTTTTAGTATTACGGTGGAAGAGCCAAAAAAAAAAAAATTCAATCTTATGTGTTTACTGTTTAAGAATAAATACGAGATTCTGGAAAAGGAAATTTTAGATTTTGGCTTCTGTTTGGTTGCTTAGAAATTTGGATGAAGAAAAGAAATATTATTTTTTCTAAGATTTTTTCTGTCCTTTTCCGTTTAAAAATGAAGATTTCGTCTAAGGCCTATGTTCTCTAAGTTTGTTTATCGTTTTTTTTTTTCCTTCTTTACTTGGGTTCTAATAAGAAAATGACTAACTAAGTGGAGCAAAAGTTAAAAATGTAAAAATTCGTGATGGTTGTTTGATAAATGTTTTTTCTGTTTTCATTTTTGTCATAAGCATTTTTTGTTTTCTTTTTCTCACATTTGTCTTGAGCACCTGGAAGTAGAATTCAGAGAGTAATTATCACTTATTTGTATTTGTACCTTTATGAGATTTATTATTATTATTGATGTTCAATTATTTAAATGTAGTTCCTAGGCATAAGTATTGTGAATCCATGCACAAAAATAGAATATAAAAAAATAGTAAAAAAACATTCCTTTTTACCAACCCAGAGCAGAAGTTGATGAGGGAGCGAGATTTGGGAATCAAAGTTGACCTTGGTTTGGAAGAGAAAGGCCAGATGAAGAAGCTAGAGAATTGCCCAAAGCTGGTCGTGGGATGCAGGTGAATCTTCAAGTAACCAGGGAACTAACACTTGCTGGCAATTGGATTGCTAGTAGGCCGGAGTGGCGAGTCTACTCATGTCCCTTACAAACATGAAGATTTTATCTTGGAACTATAGAAGTATTACAAATCCTAACACTGTTAATTTTCTATATGGCATTGTTAAAACTCACAACGTAGTAGATCAAAACCAAATGTGGGAGAATTACTATAGAAAGAACTTGCAGGGAAATTGAGCTTTGGTAAGTACTTGATCGTTGACCTAAAAGGTAGGACTGGTGGCTTCAATTTTATGTGCAACCCGGATATTAATCTAGATTAGCTCAGATAGGATAATTTGGGTAATAAGCAATGGAAGTTGTTGGGTTGTTATGGAACTCTATATTTTTTTGAGAATGTGGATTTTTAGGAGGATTTGGAACACCAAATTTTGAAGTTTTAGGCTCCCTGGCTGATGGTAAAAGATTTAAATGAAGTTGTGTATGCTAGTGAAAAATTCAGTGGGAAGGGGATATGGAAGAAATGACTTTTTTTCAAAGATTTCCTTCAAAATGTTGGTGGTATCGATTTGGGTTTCAGTGGTTACAGTTTCAACTGGGAAAGTAGGCAAGAGGGACAAGCTCTAATTAAGGAACGACTCAATAGAGCAATGGCGAAGGATAGCTGGATGGAAGCTTTTCTGTTTGCTTCAGTTCAGCATCTTCGTAGAAAAGTGTCAGATCATTGCCTCATTCTTATTCAAACTACTTTCAAGAGGAAGCTGATCAATAGACCTTTCCAATTTTTTAAAACCTGAACTATTGAAAATTCTAGTAACAAGGTGGTTGCTAATGCTTAGAAAATGGACCAGAGAATAGTATGCATGGCCACAAGTTGGGTAGTAGTCTTCTTGAGACCTCGAAGGCCTTTAAAAAAAGAATTGGGAGGTTTATGGGTATGCTCATAATCGAATTACAGATTTGGAAAAAGAGCTGGGTTCCCTGCATGAGACATATTTGCAAGGTGGTAGGCAGTTACATATTGAGGGCGATCTTAGAACTCACAGGTCTAGATTGGAATCTATTAATAGACAAAAATCTCACAAACTTTGGCTCAATAAGGGAGATAGAAATTCAAAGTTCTTCCATTTGAGTACAATCATTTGTCGTAGAAGGAATCAAATTGAAGCTATCTAGGATTGCTCTAGTTTGTTGACTTCAGAGACCCAAATTGTTGACTATTTTAGTTCCAAGTTTGGGAATCTGTTTGACTTAAACTTCCCTAGGCTTATTTAGAATTTTGACAACCTCTTTTCTTCATGTGTTTCAGAGATAATGGGTCTGATGTACATTCCTACAGAAGGAGAAATTAAAGATTGTTTGTGAAGTCTCCATCCTCTCAAAAGCCCAAGTCTTGATGGTTTTTATGGAAATTTCTATCGCAATTATTGGAGTACTGTGAAGGAGAAATTGATAAATTCAAAGATGGAGTGCTTGTGATTAGGTTGTATTTCTTTTGCTGCCAACAAAACTTTCTTAGTTCTTATCCCTAAAATTGAGAAGGCAAATAACTTCAATCACTACCGCTTGATCAATTTATGCAACATTGCCTACAGAGTGGTTGCAAAGATTCTAGCTACTAGATTAAGCAAGCTCTTGAACAATATAGTGTCTCCGAATCAAAAAGCTTTCATGAGAGGAAGGTGGATTGCGGAAAACACGATTGTATCTTAAAAGGTGATTCACAATATGAAAAAAGATAAACGGAATGAGGGGCTAATGATGGTCAATGTGGACTTGGAAAAGGCCTACGTTAGGATATAGTGGCCTTCTTTTATTCATGTGTCATAAGGTTTTGGATAGCATTTTAGAAACTTGATATATAGTTGAGTTAACACGGTTGAATTTTCATTGTTATTAAATTGAAACATTTCTAATTCCATCAAACTGACTCGGGGGCTCTGTCATAGAGACTATCTTTCATTTTTTTTTGTTATTCTTTGCTCTAAAGTTTTGTGTAGACTGTTTGAAAATAAAGAACTTGGAGGCAACCTTCAAGGAATCAAGATTTCTAAGAATGCTCCTGCAGTGACTCATATGTTATATGTTGATGATCTTCTTGTCATGTGTCGGGCAAACAAGGCAAACACAGAGGCCTTTAAGAAGTTTTTTTTGACTTAATATTGCAGATGGTCTAGGCATGAGATAAATAAAGATAAGAGTACTATTTTTTTTTTCTAAGAATATAACAAGTAAGGTAAGAAAAGAGGTTCAAAAATTTAGTGGTTTCAAAGAGTGTCAAGCAAATTAAATTTACTTGGGAAATTCTTTGTTGATAGGCAAGAATAGAACAAAATAATTTGCTTTCCTTAAGGAAAGGATTCAGAAGCGGTTGGAAGGTTGGAATCAATAATTACTTTCCAAGGCTAGGAAAATAACTCTCATTAAGCTGTGGCTCAATCGATCCTTACTTACATGATGGTGCTAGAGGTCGAATTTGTTCACGGGCATCGTACGAGCATCTGGATTGTTTGGGTTTTACACATACGCCTTGATGATGCATTTTTTCCGGATATGCTTTTGACACATCCATATTTAACCCCTGGCTTCTTAAGCTTGATGGAGCCAAGTAAAGTGCTCTCCAATATATAGCTTTTGGTGATGCACATAGTCAAAAAACAAAAGAAAACACCATCTAAAAGAAACAAAGAACAAAGAAGATGAAACCCAACTCTTTAAGAGTGTGAGTTAATACAAAACAATATATCCCAAGCTCACAACATTATTATAAAAGATATAGTCAATAATGGCAAAATAATTCAGCACTTTCAAATACAAAGCGAAGCATAGATGAGTACAATAGTATGCTAGGATGAGGGAAAATAATGTTGCCTGGATGAACATATAGTAGCATATAGTCAAGTATATATATCCAGCAACATTTTCATAAAGAAAGAATAAAAGAATTCAAGCATAACCCAACGTATATTGACAATATAAAATATACAAGAGATTTAAACATCATCCAATAAAAGAAGACATAAGGATTTAAGCATAATCAATGAAAGAAAGTATACAATAATTTAGACATTATAGAATAAGATATTTACCAAAGAAAATGTAAATGAACTTAGGCATGGTAGCGTAAGATATTCTCACAAATGCATATAAAATATAAGTACTCAAACATATGATCATATTTTCATCACATAAAGTAAAAGATGTGCGTAATTTGAAAGAGGTAAAGAGCAAATCCCATAATATGCTTTGAGTGATTCTAGAGTATGGTTTAGGCATGGTTTCTTAGTTTGGTATATGAAGTACGTGTTCATGAATAAGAGTAAAAATGAGTTTGAGTTATTGTTTATGAAAAGTATGTTGAGAGAAAAGAGTATATATCTTATAATAGTTAACAAAACACATTTTTTTAGTATAAAAATAGTTATATGCATGAGGAACTATGAAAAAAATCCTTAGTGTCCTAAGAGTTAAAGAAAATTTGGGAGTATAGGTAGATGGAAAAACATGGATACTTGAAGCTGAAGAAAAGAGTTTTATGTGTAAAACTTTAGCCAAGTTTAGAGAAACCTATAGATTTAAAGATTTACAACATTCTAAGAGTATATAAAATGTAAAATGTTTGAAGATATGAAAATGTTTGAAGATATGAAAATGCTTGAGAGTATGAAGATGATTGAGAATGTATAGTTGAAATTTTAAAGCGGAAGGAAAGTTTAGAGGCCTCTCATGGTGCTTGTTTTTATGCTTATGGGGAAAGAAGAAGAGATCACCATGAAGGAGAAAGTCCCATTTAAATAGAGTCTCAAACCCTATTTTAATCATCTATTTAACCCACCAATTAGTTTGTTATCATTTGAATAATGGCAAGAATTTAGCAATGATGGTGGATAAATAGAGGAAAAGTTTAAAATAGTGTTTCTTTTCCTTAAATGATAGCTGCTTGAGCCATAATTCATAGGTTTTTTCACCTTCCTGGATGAAACAGAGTCTCTCTGGATGAAACTGATGGACAAATAAGTGGTCTGATTTTAGCTATGGAAAAAAGACATGATTTCCATTTCTTCGATGCCATTTTGAGTAGCTGATTGACAAGTAGCTATTGCAAAGATGAAAGAGAGAAGATAAAATAAATGCTTTATTGATAAGGGAGAATGTAGAAGTGATGTTTACTTGTAGAAATAGATTTTCAATTAATATATATATATATAGATATATTTATATAGATGTATAAATGTGTAAGATATGTGTCTTTTCAATTCTAGAAGTAGTAAATATATAAATGTGTGTGTGTGTGCATGGTATTAAATTAATGCATAAAATTGGACTTGCATGCTTGGGCTCAAAAGTTGTGCTTGCATGTGAGAATAAACTTCAACTAGAAAGAATATGCTTAGCATGATATTGGGTTTGAGTGTAGGAGTGAACCCTTTTGAATCTTGCATAGTGTAAGTAAGAATTCTAATGCTTTGGTCTTTAGGGTCAAAATATTGGGTTTGAATTACTCATGACTAGGCCTGGAAAAATGTCACATGACATGATAACACTACACAAAATGACACGATAATTTATGGATTCGGGTCTGCAATATTGTGTCAGATTTATATTAGTGTTACACAATAAGACACGATAAAAAACGGGTTGAATTGGATAAAACCGTTGGAACTTGTTTGATTCGTCAGTAAGGGGTACTTTTGTAACTTAATATAATTTATATGTAATTTTTATAATAGTAACCTGTTAGGTCACTTAAAGGTTCGAGTTACCCTTACCTTGTTGGCCGCTAGCTGCTGCACTGTACAGCTTGAAAAAATCAAGACTGAAATTTTTTCTTCTTATTCTACTCTACGAGTGGAATCTTTCTCTACAGAAGAAAAAGGCAGTCCATTCTACTCTAGTCCTGGTAGGTACTCTCCTCACATCTCTTGAAATCGATCTTTTCTCTTTTTTCCTTTTATTTTTTTTTCTCTTTTTTTGCTTTTCAAATCTGTATGCAAAGATCAAAAAGCTTCTAGAAAATTTCTTAAATCAATTTATAGATTTGTCAGATAGGTGTTTTTGTAGGCAGGTGATGACTAAGAATGATGATTTTGAACTTATTTTTTTATTTTTTTTATTTTGTTAAACTAGGTATTACTTATTAGTAATCAATGTTAAGTTTGTATCTGTATATGAGCTTTGTGATTATTGACTTATTGGACACCTCAATTGTAAGAGAGAAGTTGTGTATGTATGATAAACTAATGAAATGTATGTGAACTTGTTGTAGTTACAGATTTAATGAGATGTTTTATAGTCTCAATCTTAACTATGTTTTAATAATTTTAAGTTTGTGAAATTGATTATGACTTATCAAATGATGGAACATATATTAATTTTGTATTTCATCAACAATTATTGGTTAGATTGAACTGTAAAATAAATTCACATTCACAGAGACATATACATTCATCAAAAGTATTAATTACAATATTTGATAATTTTTCTAATGTATGTATTGTAGATGAATTCATTTAATATTGATGGTGATGATTCTGTCAAGGTTTCAACTAGAGTAAGCGCTAGTGCTGTCACAGACACTACAAGAAGCACAAATGAAATTCATACAAAAAAAAAAGGCTAAAGGCTTACAAAGTAAGGGTGGAAGTAGAAAATTGAGATCACTTGCTTGGAAATTATTTAAGAAAATACCACTTCATGAGGATAAAAATAAACCCGCTAAGTGTAGGCAATGTGGGAAAATATATGCATGGATATTTTAAGAGTGAAGAAAAGAGTTTATGTGTAAAAATTTAGCCAAGCTTAGAGATAGCTATATATTTAGAGGTTTAAAACATTCTAAAAATATATAAAATGTAAAATAATTGAAGATATAAAAAATGCTTGATAGTGTAGAGAAAGAAAGATATGAGATTTAAAGGTACAAAGAAAATCTGGAGGCCTTTCATGGTGCTGGTTTTTTATGCTTATGGAGGAAGAAGAAGAGATCACACTGAAAGAGGAAGTCTCCTTTAAATGGGGTCCCAAACTCTCTTTTAATTATCTATTTTACCTACTAATTAGTTTGTTATCCTTTAAATAATGATAAGTATTTAGCAATGACGATGGATAAGAGAGGAAAGGTTGAAAAGAGGTCTTCTTTTCCTTAAATGGTAGTTGTTTGGGCAAATATCCATAGATTTTTCACACAGAGCTTTTTCGGATTAAACTGATGGATAAACAAATAGTTTGATTTTAGCTATGGGAAAAAGACAAGATATCTTTTTGTTCCATGTTATTTTGAGTAACTGATTGACAAGTAGCCATTGTGAAGATGAGCGAGAAAAAGATAAAAGAAATGTTTTATTGATAAAGGAGAAAGTAGAAGTGATGTTTACCTGTAGAAGTAGATTTTCCATTAATATATATATTTATATAGATATATAAATGTGTAAGATATGTGTCTTTTCAATTTTTGAAGTTGTAGAAATATATATGTATGTATATATTTGCATGATATTGAATTCATGCATGAAATTGGGCTTCCATGCTTGGGCTTGAAGGTTGAGTTTGCACGTGAGAATAAATTTAGAGTAGAAAGAATAGGCTTAACTTGATAGCATGATATTGGGTTTAAGTGTAGGAGTGAGCCCTTTTGAATCTTGCATAGTGTAAGTAAAACTTGAAATGCTTTGTTCTTTGGGATCAAAGTATTGTGTTTGAATCACTCATGACCCAATTTAATTTATCTCATTGTGTTGGATTAGAAACCATCCAAATGGGTCACCCTTTGCAAAGATATATTAAATTGACCCATATTATGGAATTTATACCAACCAAAATTTTCTCCTACCATGAGCCTGATTAAGTAGCTTGGGACTATCCATTACTTTTGAATAAAATGATTGTGTTTGCTATAAAAAGTCATTTTGGGGCTTAACGGGCCTATTGGGTATGTTGTATCAGAATTAGGTACTAATAGATGGCAACACTCGATGTGCCATTAAATGTTTGCAAGGAGCTCGATAAGATGTTGAAGAAGTTATGGTGTTGTTCCAAATCTAGTGGAGGCAGTCATTTGGTTCTGAAATCTTGGGATGATATATGTAAACCAAAGAAATATGGAGGTCTAAATTTTCGACAGTATAAAGATCTTAATTTGGCTCTTTTATCTAAATTGGTTTGGAAAATAGGAAAATGAGAGGAGTCTCTTTGAGCTTAGGTTCTCCTTGCAAAATATCTAAAGGACCAATCTTTCTTTTAGTACAAACTTAAGAAAGGCTTGTCATTTACATGACAAGAAATAGTTAAAGCTCGAAGGTTATTGCTCAAGGAGGCATGTTTCAAGATCAGTGATGGTTTTTCTATTAACCCTTGGTTTGATCATTGGGTTCCGAGAATACTAGTATCCACTCCAAGGCCGAAGTTGGGAGTGGATACATGTTCTGTGTGGAGGGGTGGCTCAACTGAGAGATCCTGTGGGAAATGATTGGAATGAAAATCTGAATTAAAGTTTGTCCTTTGAAAAAGATGCGAGGGCTATCATTAATATCCCTTGGCCTAGTTGTATGTGCGTGGATTTATTAGTTTGGAGAGGGAACAAAGCTAGTTTATTTTTAGTTCGAGATTGCTTTTTAAGCAATTTTTCTGGTATAATGGTTTTTGGAAACTTTGTTTACATGATCACTTGCTTTTGCGAGTGGGGCTGTCGAATGGATAGTTGTGTGTGTCAAACTTTGAGTAGTTGGTGAATTTTTGTATCAACCTGGAGGCTTGTTTATGCTGCCCGTGTATGGAGAGAGACTTGTTAGCTATTTTTCTCTGCTCTCTTTTCTCTTGTTTGTGGATTTACAGAAATGGTGTTGTTCATAAAGATTATGAAAGGATTGAGTCATCTATTTTCACCTGAATCAAATGGTGGAGGAGTATTTGGCTGTTGTTGTGGTTATGAGGGTCGCTGAGCAAAGTTCTAGACCACATGAAGTGTGGACTCTTCCTTCTCAAGGGTGGCTCAAAGTTAACATGGATGCACCTTACAAGGATGGAAAGGTGGCCTTAGGAGTGGTTATGAGAAATGATAAAGGGGACCCTGTGTTGGTTGCCAGTAGAACATGTGATTGTATCTCATCAGAAGTTGCAAAGATGGAGGCTATTATGTGGGCAACTAACATCGGCTAGAAAAAGTAGTAGAAATATTTGATATGTTCTTCAGATGCGGAAAGAGTTATGAAGGCTATCAACTATTTGGATGATCCTGTGAGCTCATCTTCAGATATGGAGTTATCGCTATCAAAGGAAGAGTTGTTAATGCCAATTGGTCTTTTATGTGGAACCATGGATCTGCAAATGTTTTGGCAAACTATGTTGCTAGATTTTCCTTTTCTAAAAATTTGTCGTTTGCTTTTGTGTCTGACTTTTTGCTTGCTCTCCTATAATTTTTATGATCTGCATGCTTCAGTTCTTCTAGAGGAGAGTTATGTGGAATTTTTGTTGAGGTTCTTTAGGTGCTTTAAATGGCATTTTTATTCACCAAAATTCCAGTCCCACATAATTTGGTTTCTACCAATTGTTAAATCAAAAATCATATTTTCTGTGTACATATATTATTTTATTAGAATGTAAATAAGTAATTATTATTGTTATTTTACTATTGTATTTTTATTTTTATTTATTTTTAAAACCATCATTTTTCCATATTTACTCCTCATTCACAAAAAAATAAAAAAATATACTCTATTCCGTCTCTCTAGTTTCACCACAGCCAAGAAAAAAGAGAAAAAAAATATTGTTTATTTTTAAGTTCCCAAAGGATTTGAGCCTCTGAATCCATTTGTCTAATTATTTTTATCTAATTTAGCCTCTAACCTCCTCAAAATCAAGTTTTATTTTGATCAGTTCCACTCATCAAAATTTGGTCTCAATCTACTCCTCTTAGCTCACTCTACCCCTATCTCAGGTTTCATATGCAAGAAACCAAGTAAATTTTAAAGAGCTATTAGAGCTCCATTTTTTTTTTGCAAACTTGAAGATTATCGCATTTTGCAATTTTTAGCACAAGTCCAGTAAGTTTTTATCATTGGTTACTATTTTGGTAATTTAGAGACTTTTTGTTTGTAAGTGGTTCGGTTGTGGTTTAATATTGTATGAAGATTGAAAGCTGTAGGTTTCGGGTTTATAACATGATAGTGCCAGCTTTTCAAATTTTTCTTCTTTCACCTGTTAAGCTTTGTTCTTTGGGTTTTGTCTCTATAATTTCCACTCAAGTGTTGAACATTATTTTGTGGGTTTTATCCCACATTATTCTGCACACATGTGAAAGGGTTGTTAAAGCATATAACTTAATTTCAATCCACCAGATCAAGTGGTTTGGATTGTGGTTCAATTGTAAAGAATATAAAGTTTGAAAATTTTGCTTTGTTATGGTGAAGCTATTGTCAGAGGTGTTGGGTTTAAGGGGAAATTTTGTTCTCTAAGCTTTCTAATTGTTTGGTAGTTGTTTGCTGCATGATTGTACACTTGAGCTGTTGAATTAATTTCAATGTTCTTAATGGTGTGGTTGTGAGTTGGTTTTAGCTGTAACATCCCGTACCAAGAAAATATAGTAAAATTTTCAAGTTTGACCAGTTTGACTTTGAGTGGGCTCAGGGTTGACTTTCTGTGTGGTTATGTTTTTGCTTCGATTGTGGTATCGTTGCGTAGAGCTCGTTGATACGAGTCTGTAGACTAGTAGTATGTTGGATTCGGAGCTAAGATCGAGAAGTTATGCTTAAAATTGTGTGAGGGGCATTTTGGTAATTTGGCAGGGTCTGGACTTAAAAGGATGAAAATGCCCTTACCTATATCTTTAAAATTCCAAAAAATTCTGGAAAATCCAGAATTCCACCCCCCCGACACCTGCGTGTGCAGAGCCACCCACCGACTCCCCTCCCCCCTTCGCCGGCAACGGCTATTTTCCGACTAGCTCAGGCTGAAAACTACCAGAGTTTGAAGTTGGCAACATCCCCGATTCAGTGGCACACGGTGATCGGCCGTGGGAACGCCTGGACCGCCGGAGATCATGAGAAGCCGATCGTCTCCTCGTTTTGGTTCACCGGACTCTGGCGAGGGATCGGCCAATCCACCACCCGAGATTTGAAGCTGGTCACCTCCTTTACCCAACTCAGCTGGCGAGCGACCGTGGAACTGCCCAGATTGCCGAAAATTGCAAAAAGTCCTGTAAGTTTCCGGCGATGTGTTAGCTTCTTTTTCCCTAATTTGGACCTTAGGAATCAAATTTTACCATCAATTTGATGTAATTCCTCCTAGTTTGATCGGGATTAGGAAACCCCTTTTTGGCCGTGAGTTTCGGGCCAATTTCCAGCCACTAAATACTTAACAATTAGACAATTTGAGTTGACTGTGGTGTTGTATTTTTCTCAAGCTTCGATTCGATGTATATGTTGCAAATTATTGTTAAGTATTTAGGAATTGTTTGATTTGGAGCTATAGTCTGATAACTGTTAAAAAAAATAGATTGTGGTTGCTTTTTATCTCTAAATTGAGGAACTGAATATTGTGTTTAGATATTGTTGGTGAATGTACATGGACTCTGTGGTTATTGAGAATTGTTATGGGATTCTGTATTTACATGGAATCGAAATGGATATTGAATTTTGTGTTTTGTACCTTGGGTGTTGTATGTGGCTTTTAGCTCCGTGATGAGCTAATTTGGAAATGTAATATGTGGAATGAATCATAGACAGGTAATTACAATTCGTTGTATAAATATGTATTTAATGTTTTGTTAGTGGTTTGTGGGAATATATTAATTAGACTACATTTGATTTTGAATAAATATGAAATTGATAGGTATGAATAGTTATGTTTTGTTGATGAATGTGATTTGTGATTTTAAGAAAATTATTAAATTATGTTCGCCCTGATTCATGTTTTAATGATTTAATGATCCTTGAAAATGGTTGAGAATTGTTATTTTCTTTAGAGTAAATACATGCATATTCATACACGTGTTTGAATGCATACCTTGTTTGTGGATTTAAAATAAATTTTGTGGACGTGATTGGAAGTGGGTTAGAATTTATGTTTGTCAAATTGACTTTGAATAGCAATTGTATCAGAAGTAGTATATTTGGTGTAAATATGCTTTAAGAACTACAGGTAGCTTGATCCCTGTTTAAACAGGGTATGTAGGCAGCTCGATTTTCATACTGAGTCCAGCTACGGAGAAATATAACGTATATATTTTATTTTATTTTGAATGTTGAATTAATTACCGGGATGTAGTACTGTGTGGAACTGTGTGCTGGTAGATTGAATGTTGTATAGGATTGTTTTTTTTTTTCTTGCAGGAATTGCAAATGTATGTACTTGGGGAGTGTTGTAAAAACAGACGGGATGCTACTGAAATTTTTAAAAAAATTTCTGGCAGTAGAGAAATTTTTTCCCGTTTGTGAAATTTTGTTATTTAGTAGTAATCTAGTGAAAATGAAGAACTACTTATTAGCTTAATAGAAATATTAAGTCATGCAGGCAGAATCCAAGCAGGCCAGGTCCTGTCATTAGCAGAGAAAAATTGAATTTTTATTTTGTTTGAAATGTCATTTTTGTTGGTATTTGGAACTTGTGAGTGGTGGAATCATTTTAATGACTTTTAGTTATGAGGTTTTGTTGATGTAAGTATTTTTGTAGGATAAAAGGGTGGTATTGTCAGTGGTGGAATAGAGTAGATGGGAGAAATTTTTTTTTGGAATCATGAGTATGGACTTAAATGATAATAAATTGTTAAGATTGTTGCTTATGATGTTGTTGCCATGGGTTGTTGATGAAGAAAACTGAAATTTTTGGTTTTGATGGTATTTTCAAAGTTTGATGTTTGTTGGTTGCCTAAATGACATTTATATTTATATAAAGAAATATACTTATGCATGCTTCTAAAGATATTTACATGGTATTTGGATTATGGTGTTCAATTAAGTATGAAAATCATTATTAATTTTATAAAGTATAATCTCTACCTATAGAGTTATGCTTTGAAGATAAAGTTGTGGTTATTATCATTTAGACCTAATTATAATTTTATATTTAATTTTCTAGAATTTATGATTTGAACAGATTTATACTGTTTTTGGAGTATCACTTTAAGTTTGAAAATAGCAATTACATGTTTTGACAAGCTTCAAAGAAAGCAAAAATTAAATTGGTTTATTATTTGTAAGAGTATTATACATGATTTGAAATTTAAATGATTTTGGTGACCAATAAAATAATTTTGGAATTCTTGTTATTAAGCACCTCATATATGTATTTTTGCCTAAGGTGAAATTTTCAACTGTACAAATATTATTTTGATCTTATACTATTTAATATTAATTATTGAGATTTGGAAACATTGAGTTACTCTATGTGGATTTGAGAATTTATTTATATAGTTTGATCTATTCTTTTGCATGTGGATTTATGTTTATGGAACCTTGGGAGACTATGCTTGGTAATATAATATATGTGAGATTAGCAGAATTGATGGATTTGATGCATGAAATATGATAAAAATGAAATTATGATTACGAGATGATAAGATTGAGATTAAGGTGTATGATATCATGAGATTGTTGAGAATGATGATCGAGTGCGCATAAATGTGGTCCCACCTAAACTTTGAGATTACTTGGCCAAGTAAGTGGTACATGCTTGAAGACAACTCAGCTGACAAGACCCGTCCCCAATATCTTTCCGAGATTCCAGGAAAGACCTTGCTTGAGGATGATTACACTAGTTTTCCTATTAGACACCCAGTAAAACCATCCTTGAAAAAAGATTATTCGACATGAAACTGAATAATACTTTTAAACATGCATGAAACCAAAATAAGCAATAATAGAACTAAAGTGCGGAAGCATAGAACAATAAATTTAGACGATACATATGAGCTAACTACAATAGGGGTCATGAAATGAAAGTGCAAATATAAGTCTCAAAATACTCAAAAGGGTAGCATAGTCAAAATATAAAGGTACGAAAAGTAAATAAGTTTTAAAGAAAGGAAGTTTAGAACAATATGATTAAAGATAAAGATAGATAACAACAACGAGAGTGAGGAAGTGGCGGATCTCAATGCTGGCAAGTAGATCTGTCAGCCGTAGCTAGGACCTAAGACAATGAATTTAAAATACAAAAGTGAGATATAAAAATATCCCCGTGAGTGACTTAATATCTAAAATATAGACATGGACAATAAAACTATTTTTCTCAAAACAACTAACATCGCTCTTTTGAAAGGTTCTCCATTTTGCAAATGTTTTCACAAAATCCATAATTTTTCCCAAAAAATATATACTTAAGATAACAAACTTTGCAAAGGAAAAATAAGAAATTCTAAATCACACTTTAATAACCATAAGTTCAGTGAAAGTATTTTAAACAACAATTTATCAATCTCATTATCAATCATATGAAAACCCTCGTAAAATCCATAATATTCATAAAATTGTTTATATCATTGTAAATGCCTACGAGGCATATGAATCACAAAATATCCAAAATCTATTCACCAAAAAAATAGAATATCTAAAATTCAAATACTTTTTATGTCACACGATATACCAACGTGCCAAGGATACCCTGCAACGTGATGACATCTCAAGGCGTAAAGGAGATAGAATAATCATTTCAACCTTTTTAGATTCCGAAGAGCATTGATGTCGAAATCTCATCATTTCTATCTCGACACGTGTTTGCAGTAAAAGATGGCTGAATAATTTTAAAAATCTAATCCAATTCCAATAAAATTCCATAAATTCAAACACTACCATTTCCAATCACTTATCTTAAATCAATATCATGCATAATTAAAAAGTCACATGAATATTTATTTAATTATATATAATTAATTTAATAATAATAATAATAATAATAATAATTTAATAAGCAATTCAAATATGAAAGCACTCAAAATCCAATCATAAATAAATAATAATGCAAGTGCTCAAAATAACATTGAAAAAATAAATTTGCACTTACATGTACGGTCATGATCTTGGTTAGTCTCTAGATCAATACTCGGTGTCACTTGGATCCATAGAAATAATCACCAAAAATTTACTTAATTGTCAAAAATTAAACGAAGACCCAGATGAGTCCTTTGGGTCTCTAATTTCTCTAAAAAACTCACTAATTAAAAAATTTTCCACTAATTTTAGTAACTGTGAAATTGACCTTACGGTCAAAAATTTAGAATCAGAGATTTTTGATTTCTTCATAATTAACCAAAATTGATCACTGGATTATGTTACCTTGACCTCTAGGAACCTAACAGCGTTGGTACTTTCAATTTTGCAGAATTTAGTCCTGAGTGACCATAATCAAGCCCAAAACATTGGTAGCGGTGGATGGTGGTCAACGGTGGTGGAGCCGATGCACCACACTAAGACGATGTCCAGCATGCTCTGAACATGTTGACAATGGCGATGAGATCCCACTCGCCACCAATTATCTCGCCCGAGAAGGTGGAGGTGTGGCCAAATAATGGTGTTTGTTGGTGGGGAAAGCAACGCCAACAGTGAATGGGGAACCTCATGTTAGCTTCACTAGCATGAGGGAACATTTCTGGGTGGATGGTGCATTACCACTTGCCTGAGGTGGAAGAAAACAACGGTGGCGCGTCAAGACAGGTTCCACTCATTTGGGAGGCATGTCCACACACGTATGGTGGTCAAAGATGCTTGGACTTCATGTAATTGGAGTCTCTGGAGCTCGCTGGTTCCAGTGGTGCGGGTGGTGTCACTCCACTCACCGGAAAAGTGGCCGGATTTGGGCAAAAAGGTGGTTGTAACAATTTGTCTTTTTGCCAACATTGAGCTCCAATTATGGCTAGCTTCAGTGGTTTTCTATTGTCTAGATTGGTACCAATGTTTAGCTCGGTATACAAGCTTTCCAATGGTACCAAGAACACATCATAACTCATCTGGATGAGGGAGATGTGGAAGTGAGAAGGTGGCTTGGAGGAAGGCTTCAACTTTCACTTTCTCTCTCAACCAACTAGATGCACAATGAAAAAGAAGATGAATAGTCAATGCCTAGGAAACATGTTTGCACTATTGAAATACTAAAAAGTTAGCTGCAATTGGATGGCAGCTAAAGAGCTCTCATATTTTGAAAAAGTACTCAAAAAAGTACTTAAAGCATCAATTAAGACTGAAAAAAGTACTGTTATAAACTTTAAGTTTGATCCGGAATTTAAAATACAACTTTGATTAACCAAAATAGAAACCTAGAACTCTAACTAAAACATGTTGCTAGTTTACGGACTCGTCACAATTGCCTCTAAGCTATTCTTGATAAGGCTCAAGAAAAAATTCGCCAAGACGAAAAGTTTAAGTCGAGCTCACTGTTGTGGTATATTTTAGATTAACTCGCAGGTGCACGTATCAACAAGTAATAAAGTAAATTATTTTTAAAAAGAAAACCTATATCGATCCCATGAGGAATAATGTCTCTAATTAAGAATTTTAAATAAATTGTAAAATTAAATTTAACAAAAGTAAAGATAGTTGTTTTTGAATGATTGTTGTTTAGTAATCAAGCATGACTTAAAAGCAAAGCAACAATAAAAATTCAAAAGAAAGACAGCAAGCAAATATTCAAAAGTTTTAAGAAACAAGGATTATGACTTCACTACTATTACTCTTATTTAGCCCTAATGCATTATAGATTCATAGATTAACACCCTTTTGCCATAAGTGACTAGAAGTTGATTCCTTAATGCATTATAATCTAGCAAGCACAAGGTATTTAATTATCTATAATCTAAATACCGAAAATTTAAGCCCTAAGATATGCAAACCCAATATGCTATTGTCAAAGTTGTCACTAATGCATGAAATATTCTTATAATCATGTATTTCATTGCCCATCCATATTTATATCCCTTATTCCTAAGCCAATATAAATACTAAATCAATCCACCTTTTCATGGAAGCATTAAGAACTACAATAAAATATTAACCTTAAACATGAATCAAATTCAAATATGCATTAAACACTAGATAGTCATAATCCTCATAGAAAATTGGCTACACATGTTCTTAAAATTTATCCATCAAAAAAATTAAAAGACAACATAGAATAAATAACAAAGAGATTAAGAGTAAAGAGATCAAATCCAAAGTTGATGGCTCTTGGAATTTGTTCTTCACTCTTCCCCTCTTGGCTTCTCCAAACTATGATCAAAGACTCAAGGTGACTCCTCCAATGGTGCTGGCCAAATTCTTCTTGAACTTTGCTTTGTGTATCACAACTTTTCTATGTAAAATACTCTTAATAACTGAACACAAAACCTAGGGAAATTGATGTTGTTGCCTTGAGAATGGGGAGAAAGGGAAAGAAAGCAGCGGCTGATATGAAAGGGAGAAAAAAGGTTGCAGTTGTGAGGGCTGGTGGTGAATGGTCTCCTTTGTCTTCCAATAATGCATGGTATTTATAGGGAATGTTTAGGAGATGTTTAACCCTAAAACCCTTCTAAAACCTAGAGAATATAGGAGATAATATGTAAAGTCAATCTCAAACTCCCATAATTTCTAGCATTGCCGGCCACCTCAAAGATAGTAGGGTAATTTGTGTCTCATGTTCACACTAAATTTAAGGAAACATTCCTTATCTCCTTAGGAATCAAATTCGTATTTAACTTTAATTCCTTTTATTCTAAATATTATTCAAATTAGTATAATTAGAATAATCTTACCTCCCATGTGGTATATGACGTGGTAAATTTCGTACACATGGCTGGAGTGTGATGACATGACAGTCCAATCATCAATAACATCTTAGTAAGCCAAAATACTTTTCTTTTATATCTTCCATGATCGCCAGACAGATTTCAAGTACCTTTTGGATGACTAAATGGTCTCAGAATTCATTGATTCTGATTGAAAAATTTAGGTCTACGTCTTTGCTTTCCAGGAATATCATGTTTGCACAAAGTCAGGAATCATTTGCAATTGGAATCGCACAAAACCTCAAAGTGTAGCTCTAGATATGATTTTCTCAGTAAAGATTGGACAGAAACACAGTAATTCCGGTTTTAGTATTTCTTTTATTGAAAATAGAAAAATACAGTAATTAAGTAATTTTCATTAACATTTAATTATAAACTAGCTAAAATTCAATATAAAAAGTGGCATAAAACATTAACATTTTATGCCTATCAAATACGCCCAAATTAAACTTTGCTAGTCCCTAGCAAAGAAAAAACTAAAAACATACTCCTATTAAACCAAATATTTTGATGATGGTGCCTCTAAGATTGCATAATCATATTAATTCAAAAGTAATTTCCAAGTGATCATGCATCTCAACACCGTATCTTGTATTCAACACAATCATTACTTTCAAGTGTGTGTGTGAAAACCAAATAATATATTCAATGTCATGCATTTGAATAAATCTACATTAAATAGAGTTTGAAAATAAATATATCAACTATTATATGCTCAACATAATTAAATAGCTCTCCACTAATGTAGATCATTGCATTACCTTGAATCAATAGGACTTTATAAGCTTGTAATGTAAAAGCTAAAGGGTCATAGGTTAGAAAAAAGAAAATGATAGGAAAATAAAAATTCAAAGAAAGAAAACTTATGAATAATATGCTTATAGAAATTTTTGTTTTCTCCTTTCAAATACACTTTTCTTCTTCCTTTCCTTCAAACTTCACAAAACAATTTTTTTTTTCTTCTTTTTTCTTTTTCTTTTCTTCTTCACATTTTTCTATTTTTTTTTTCTTCTAACCCCCAAATTGAACATTTTCATACCTTGCTCAAACTTGTTTTTCAACATCAAAGATACATAATAGCCACGTTTTCACCAACATCAACCACCTCCAAATTATCTTCTACTTCACTCCACCAAATACAAATTTATAAGCATATATCAATTTTACATAAGTTCTCTTTGATAAATGTGTATAAGGTAGGAAAAAATATATTTAGGTATGAGAGGTAAGTCAATGTGGCTTAAAGAATAAAAATGCTATAATATGTAATCAATTATGCATCTTAAAAATGGCTCAAATATTGTACTAGTGGATAAATATTTCAAAGGTAGGCTAGAAATGCTCAAACTTAAAACAAAAATGACCTAAATCATATTCAAAGTAATGCATCTCTCTAGAATTTCGCCTTAAGCAATAATTATGCAAGTTCTAGAGTTCACAAAAATAATCACTCTAAATTAATGCAAACCTTCTCCAAAATACAATCAAAATCATGCATATTTAATAAAGTGCTCAAAATAACTTTGAAAGTAATAATATGTGAACTTAACTTTAGGCATTAGAGAATACACAAAAACAATTCCACCACCTAAGAATCAATTTATTAACAATCATATTTTTATCATAAGCTCATCAAAATATGCTGAAAAATACCAAAAACAAAAAAATCAGCAACAAAAACAATTTTTTTTAAATACTAAACTAAAAATTAAAAAAAATTAAAAACTAAAGAAGAAAAACCTCAAACAAAGAGAACCACCTCCAAACATAGTCCTCGATATTCAAAACAAAGAAAATAAACAAAATAAAAAGTAAGGGTTAAGAAAGCTCTCCCATTTGATGATATGGAATTAAATTACAAATTTTAGGCTAAAAAGGCTCCCTTTTGCCGATCACTCCCTTTATGCTTATTCTTTGATTTTCACTTTTTTGACACCTAAAAAAAACAAAACAAAAACAACTAAAAAGAAATTAAAAATAAAAATTACCTCCCAAAAAGTGCTTCTTTCAAGTTTTAGCTTGACTTTCTTGTGTAGCTTATCCATGATCAATTTGTTGGAAGCTTCCACCTCCAAAGCAACTCTTAATAAACGATAACCTATGCGATCCTTTATTATTTTTCTTGATTTTCTCTAACAAATTTGGCTCCAAAACCCTATTCTCATGGCACCATTCATCGTTTGGATAATGAGGGGGTTTGTAGATATTGTAGGTCACCTTTTCGCTACCAACCCTAAAGGTAATCTTACCTTCTTGTATATATATTAAAGCACAACTAGTAGCTAAGAAAGGTCTACCAAAAATCAAAAGAACATCACCATCCTCATCCATATCTAATACCACAAAATCCATGGGGAAGTAAAACTTATCGACTTTGACGATTACATCCTCAAGTACTCCCCTTGGCTTATTGATGGTACGGTTTGCCATTTGTAAAAAAATTGAAGTGGGCTTTACTTTTCCAAGTCCAAGCTTCCTGAAACAAGAATAAGGCATTAAATTTATGGAAGCTCCTAAGTCACATAAAACATTAGAAAATTTACTATGACCAATATGACAAGGAGTAGAGAAACCCCTTGGATCTTTTAATTTTGGTGGTAGCTTGTGTTGTAATATGGCACTGAACTTGTCATTCAAAACTACCATCTCATGACCTCCTAATTTTCTTTTCTTTTTCATGATTTCTTTTAAAAACGCAGCATAATTTGACATATTTTCTTGAGCATCTACAAAAGGAATATTAACATGTAATTTCTTAAAAATATCTAGAAATTTGCCAAATTCAAAGTTTAATTTCTTCCACTTAAGCCTATTATGGAATGGTGGTGGTGGGAGTTGCTTGTATTCCCAATTCTTTTCCCTTTTCTCCTCCATGGGCAGCAGCTCATCTTTTGATTCTTTTCCTCTTCCAGGGCCTCCTCTAGCATGATGAGGTATATACTTAGAAACGTGAGGCTTTAGTACCTCAACGTGAATCTTGAAAACATATTTCAAACATTGTGCTTTAGTTTCCCCTTCTTCTATGGCTTTTGGCTATTCTAAATGATCTATATCCTCTTTGTTTTCAAAATGCCCTAGCTGCACATCAAAAGAATTAGTTAGTTGCTTACCATCTTGCAAATTGATAGACATTACCTCTTTAGGATTTTTTCCAGTATTGGATGGGAGGGTTTCTGATGCGTGTTGTAAACACCAAAATTAATTACTGAATTTAAACACTACCGTAGTAGCAGCAAGTTCAGGTCGATTCCACAGAGACTGATAATCAAACTCGATCTATTCCAATTAAAGTAAAATTATAAAAACAAAAGGGGGATTTTATGTTGGGAAGTTCAATTATTAAAGCAAACAAATTAATAAATATTGAAAATAACAATTGGAGAAAACCTTGGGTTAGAGTATCTTCAATTACTAAAGAACAGGTGATCACAGACACAAATATATGCAAAAATAATCATTCAATGTTGGATTGAATAAAACAGCACGGCCAATTTTATTCTAACTCTCACAATTAATTAATTCAGATACGATCGTAAATTAATCATAATTCTGAAATATCTAAACCAACGTGATCTAAATCAAATCAAAACTGCATTAAGAACAATAGTAACCAATAATAAACAAGTCCTACAAACGTTGTAAAACTTTAATCTATTATGCATTCTCCTAAGAAATTAACAAAAGCTTAGCATGCAATTATTAAAATCAAAGTGCTACTAAACATAGAACATTCAATACGATTGAATTCCTAATTAGCAAATACCCAATCCACAGATAATTATAACGGATCCAAATTATAATCAAAAGAGAATTGAATAATAAACAAATAAATTGGAAGAACACAAATTGAATAATTAAACTTGAATTAAAACTTATAAATCAAGTCTCACACCTTGTACTTTAGTAATGAATAATACTCCTACCCAAGAGAGAGATTTAGCTACTCATAATTGTTAGAAATCTCAATTCTTTGTTGTTTTTCCTCTAAAAACGGCTACCCCCTTTACAATAATGATAAAACATATTTATACTAAAACCTATGGCTAAAAATCACAAAAATGCGCACAAAATGCTCAGATTCGCGCCCATCCAGGCGCCTGGGCATTGCACCTGGGTTGCACTGTCTTGCTGCCAAAGTCCAGTTAATTATGGTTTTGCCACTGCTTCTTCAGTTTTTCTGTTTAATTACGATTTTGCCACTGTTTCTACATTTTTCATCCCTTTAAGCTCAAATCCACCTAAAACATAGAAAAATATAAATTAATCTATTTTAAGTGAATAAAACATGCTCAAATCAAGTATTAAGGTATATAAAATATATATAAATTGTATCCTATTAGTTTCTTTTGTTCTTTGGAACATTTTTGCTAGTTGGCTTATTTGAGCTTCAAGTCTTTTAATGGCACCAGCTTGATTGTTGAATTGGTTATCTGTTTTGACCATGAGGCTTGAGAATGCTTTCTTTGTTTCTAGTTGAAATCTAGCTAGTTGACTTACTAAACTCTCTAAGTCACTTCTTTTCTCTTGCGGATTAGTAACTTGAGCTAGTTGCTCCACTTGATTACCTAGTCCTTTTATTGCTGCATTGGTTTCCTGCATAAAAACACTAGAATTGTCATTCATTTTAATCATAGATTGCTCAAGTAACGAAACAATATGAGATAAAGGTGGAGTTTGAGTTTGAGAATTTTATTGAAATTTAAGGCTTGGAATTGTTGATGTTGTTGAGGAGGAATTTGATAGATCCCTTTTTGTTGTTGTCCTCCTTGGGTGTTTGAGTTATCTCTCCATGAAAAATTTGGATGGTTTCTCCATCCTGGATTGTTAGTATTGGAGAAGGGATTGTTGTTGCTATTGCCTTGTCAGAAATTCCCTACAAAATTCACATCATTAGTTTTCTTAGAATTTCCTAAATGACAATTCATGCTTTTATGATTTTCCCCACAATATTCACAACAATTAGAAATATTGGAAATACTATTATAATTGTTGGAACCCAAGGTTTGAAGTTTCTTTGTAAGCAATGCAACTTGACAACTCAATTTATTAATCTTATCCTCTTCATGGACAGCCATGGTCTTCTTTAGGTTTTGGCTCCTTTCACTTGCCCATTGTGAGTTGTTGATTGCCATCTCCTCCAATAGTTCATATGCATCCTCTTGGGGTCTTATTTAATAAAGCGCCATCTGCAGCAGCATCCACATTATTTCTTGTTAAATTATTTAACCCGTTATAAAAGGTTTGGATTTGACTCCAAATGGGCATCTCATGGTGTTGACACTTCCTAAGTAGTTCTTTTAGCCTCTCCCAAGCTTCATATAAAGATTCTTCATCAAATTGGTGAAAAGTGCTAATTTCATTCTTAAGCTTGGCGGTTTTAATAGGTGAGAAAAATTTGTTTAGAAACTTAAAGGCTAAGTCATCCCAAGTGACAATACTCCCAGAGGGTAGAGATTGTAATCAACTTTTGGCTCCATCCTTTAAGGTAAAAGGAAATAACCTAAGTTTGACAGCGTCCTCAGTAATCCCATTATACTTCACTAACTCACATACATTACAAAAATTCGATATATGTTGGTTAGGATCCTCACTTGGTAACCCTCCAAAGTGGTAGTTATTGAGCATAAACATGGTAATAGGTTTGACCTCAAAGCTAGGTGCATCAATAGGTGGTCTCCTAATACATGACATATCCTCAACCCTTCTAGGTGCAGCATAATCCCTAATAGACCTATAACCTTGGTTAATAGGGACTTCAAGAATTACTAGGTTACCTTGGTTTTCCATATTATTTTCTTCTCTTTCGGTATTTCTAAATATGGTTTCTCTAACTCCTTCTCTCCTTAATCTCCTTAGATCTCTCTCAAAAAATTCAGATTCAGAATTAAAAATCATAAAATAAAACAAATAAACAACTGAAACAATAAAATAGTAACTTAACACACAAACAGCAAAAACATCACTGAAATTAAATAGAAAAACTGAATTAAAACAAATTAATTAACTCCCAAAACGTAAAGCTAGATGCAAATCAAATTAAACTCAAAGTAAACACAAAAGTTAAGCAAAAGCAAACACAAAACAGCAACTAAAACAAATTAAACAGTAAGCAAATACGATTTAAAACAGTAAGCAAAAAGTGCAGTTTTTTTTTAATCAAAAGATTAAACAAGGAAAAACTAAACAAAACTCAACAATTCAGTAAATTAAAAACCTAAAACTGAAACAAAACAAAATCGTAAACCAAATATATATATATATATATATTTTTTTTTTTTTTATCAAACTGCAAACCCTAAAACAAAAATAAAACACAAAAATTAAAAACTTATCTACTTCGATTTTCTCCTTCTTCAAACTTGAATTGGTTGCTTTGGATCCAAGAAAGCTCTCCAATTGTTTGTTCTTTGATGGCTAAAACCGAACCTACACACAAAAACAAAAACAAAAATAAAAGATTAAACTAAAAACAGAAATTTAATTAACAATAAATTCAAATTCAAAACTATAAATAATTATTCTCCGGCAATGGGGCCAAAAATTTGTTGTGGTATATTTTAGATTAACTCACAAGTGCATGGATCAACATGTAATAAAGTGGATTCCTTTTAAAAAGAAAACCGATATCGATCCCACGATGAATAATGTCTCTAATGAAGAACTTTAAATCAATTGTAAAATTAAATTTAAAAAAGTAAAGAGAGTTGTTTTTGAATGATTGTTGTTTAGTAACCAAGCATGAATTAAAAGCAAAGGAATAATAAAAAATTAAAAGAAAGGCAGCAAGTAAGATTTCAAAGGTTTTAAAAAAATAAAGATTATGACTTCACCACTATTAGTCCTATTTAGCCTTAATGCATTATAGATTTATAGATTGACTCCTCTTTGACCATAAGTGACTAGAAGTTGATTCCTCAATGCATTATAATCTAGCAAGCACAATGTATTTAATTATCCCTAATCTAAATACCAAAATTTAATCCCTATGATATGCAAACCCAATATGTTTTTGTCAAAGTTGTCACTAAGGCATGCAATATAACTACAACCATGTATTTCATTGCCCATCCATATTTATATCCCTTATTCCTAAGCCAATATAAATACTAAATCAATCCACATTTTCATGGAAGCATTAAGAACTACAATGAAATATTAACCTTAAACATGAATCAAATTCAAATATGCATTAAACACTAAATAGTCATAATAGGGTTACATCATAATCCTCATAAAAAATTAGCTATACATGTTCTTAGAATTATCCATCAAATAATTAAAAGACAACATAGAATAAATAACAAAGAGATTAAGAGTAAAGAGATCAAATCCAAAGTTGATGGCTGCTGGAATTTATTCTTCACTCTTTCTCTCTTGGCTTTTCCGAACTATGATCAAAGACTCAAGGTGACTCCTCCAAAGGTGCTAGCCAAATTCTCCTTGAACTTTGCTTTGTGTATCACAATTTTTCTATGTAAAATACTCTTAATAACTGAACACAAAACCTAGGGAAACTGATGTTGTTGCTGTGAGAATGAGGAAAAAGGGAAAGAATGCAGCGTCTGTGATGAGAGGGAGAGAAAATGTTGCAGTCATGAGGGCTGGTGGTGAATGGTCTCCTTTGTCTTCCAATAATGCATGATATTTATAGGGAAGTTTTAGGAGAGGTTTAACCCTAAAACCATTTTAAAACCTAGAGAATATAGGAGATAATATGTAAACTCAATTTCAAACTCCCATAATTCCTAGCATGGCCAGCCACCTCAAGGATAGTAGGGTAATTTGTTCTCACGTTCACACTAGGTTTAAGGAAACATTCATTATCTCCTTAGGAATCAAATTTGTATTTAACTCTAATTCCTTTTATTCTCAATATTACTCCAAGTAGTATAATTAGAATAATCTGACCTTCCATGTGGCATATGACGTGACAAATTTCGTACACATGGCTGGAGTGTGATGACATGACAGTCCAATCATCAATAGCATCATAGTAAGCCAAAATACTTTCCTTTTATATCTTTCATGACCGTCAGATAGATTCCAAGTACCTTTTGTATGACCAAATGGACTCAGAATTCATTGATTCTGGTTGAAAACGTCAGGTCTATGTCTTAGCTTTCCAGACATGTCTTCTTTTCACTATTTGGACATTAGGAAGACATTAAAATTCTAATTTTTCCGAGATGGTGTAAATTTGCTACAACTGTTGGAAATATTGATTTTGTAAATCAAACTGGTACTGATTGGCCCTACCAATTGCAATGAAACTTTGGAGAATTTAAGCCTAGTGAATCAAAAATCATTTTCAATTGGAATCGTACAAACCTCAAAGTGTAGCTCCAGATATGATTTTCTCAGTAAAGGTTGTGCAGAAACACAATAATTTCGGTTTTAGTCTTTATTTTACGAAAAAATAGAAAAATACAGTAATTAAGTACTTTTCATTAACATTTAATTATAAACAAGCTAAAATTCAATATAAAAAATGACATAAAACATTAACATTTTATGCCTATCAGTCACATCAGGCCAACTTGATTCAAGATTTTAAAATGGGGCAAGATTAAGAATATGGGTCGTTATATCATCCATATATCTATATATGGTTGGGACTCTATTTGGATCTATAGAATACTCGGTTGGGTGTGTGGTACGGGTTTGGATACTATTTAGCCTTTTTTACTTAGAGACTACTCAATTGTTTTGGTCTGGAGACTACTTGACCAACATATGTTGGAAATTGATTATGATGGTTATAGATATGTGTTGCTTGAGCGATGAGTGATTTCGTCAAGTGTATAACTAATTATTTACATTCTTCAAAATAAAGTCTAAATACCATGATTTTAATGATTTTTGTTAGTTTACTCAGCCGGTATGTAATGATGTGTTTTCAAATACATACAAGGCTTTTTGACTTTAGAAGCTTATGTGCCCTACCTATTTTGATTTGTTCTTTACCGGTGTTAGTGGCTCCCTTTCCTCGAGTTTAGCTATAATGCCAAAATTATTTTTTCAAACAAAATTTCCTTCAACTAAAAGAGTTTTACTTTGATATTTGATGCTTCCATTTATATGAGTTTGAGTATATATATTGTAGTGTGTATTTACCAAACTTGGAAATTGATATATTTTCTTTGCATATTGGATAAAGCTATGGCTAAGCTATAGTTATATTTATAAATGGTTTCTATAATGGAATTTTATAACAAGATTCTTGATTACCGATATTATAAAATATACGTTACTATCTCGAATTATATGGATTTGTGATTTTGAATATGTATTTTTTTTTTGGTAAAAGTGATTTTGAATATGTTAATGATACAATTATTTCATTTGTAAAATATATGCTCAATTGTGGTACCCATTGTTTATTTTCCTTACTTTGGTACTCTTAATAAATTTTTTATGAACTAGTGTCAATTTGATTGCAAAGATATAAATACTAGATCATGCTAGGTGCAGTCTAATTATAAAAAATCATCTAAATTTTTGAGTTTTTCATCCAATTGAGTTTGATCAATTATTAATCAAAAAATTCCGAACTGAATCCACTATACATATATGTTTTTTTAATATTTATGTTATAATAAATTATATATTTAATATAATTTTATGTTTTAAATTATTTAATTTAAAATATTAATAATATTATATTCAAATTATTAAAAAAATAATAATATTTTTGAAAGAAATATCTAAAGTTTATTTAAAAAGTAATAAAAACAATACGATATTGGTTAAAAACTTAAACCAAACAGAACTGAACTAACGATGGTCGAACTGATTTGAACTTTAACCAAATAATTCTATTCGACTCAATTTGTGAAAAAAAGAAAATATTAACCGAGCCGGACCAACACCCAATCTTACAAATAACTATAAACAAAAGACCTTTAAAACCAACTGGAAAACGCCCAAAATAATTAAAAAAAAAAAAGCAATAATATGTAAATAAATAAAGCAAAAGGCTAGGGAATTTGGTTAATGGACAGTTGCCAAACGGTGTGTCAGTGTGCAGAATAGGAATGAAGTCATGATCCTTCCAACAAGAATTGCAGACTTACTTCCTCTACGTAGCGTTCATCTTCTCCACTTCTCTCCCTTTCTCAGAGGTGCTCTTTAATAATCTCAACCGCCATTTCACTCTCTTCTCTCCGTCCTCTCTGTATGCATCTTCTTTTCTATGCTTAAAGCGTGCTCGTTGAACCAAATTATGTGTTTTCATTAGGTGTGCCCAAGATTGGGTTTGTGCCTTTCTCGTGCAGTTGTACGGGATTGAGTGGTGGTTTTCCGAAGAAAATGGCTCAGAGTTTTGAGAACAGCGATGTGGGTGTTGAGAATAAGTTGGGATTGGTTCGCCCTGCTTCTGAAGCTTATGCTCAAGAGGCTTTTGAAGCTCTCAGAAATGGCAATGTCATTGCTGTGCCCACTGACACACTCTATGGATTCGCCTGTGATGCTTGGTATGGTTCCAAATAGCTACTACGTATTTTGCACTCAAACTGTTTGCTTTAATTCCTCAAAGCAATATCATTGGTGATATCTGGATGCTTGTTATAACTTGGATGATATCAGGGTGCGTAGTGTGTGGATTTTTAAGCAAGTGTTCTTGTACTAGTGAGGCGTTTGAGTCTCTTACTTCAATTGAAGCTGCCTTGCATGTAAAAGTATAGTCTCTTTGTGTTAGAAATTAAGTTTATTGACTTGATGACTAAGACCTGGAGGAGATAGATTTTGTCAACAATCAATCTAATGAGTCTTGACTTCTGGAACGCAGTTCTTGATCATTTTTATTTCCAGTTTTCTGAAAGAATAATTGAAGGGCTATCTAAAGTGTCTACTTACCTATTAACCTAAGTTGCATTTCCATGCTCGTTTTGAGATCAATCAAAGCATAGGTATCTTTCTAAAATAACAATTGATATACATCGGATTAAATGAAGGATGCACTCCTCAAAGTCAAAGATATGGATTTCTCATTCTTTTGTCCTTTTCATCTGACCAAACAGAACTTCATATAAAACATTCTCTGTTGTGTTTGTTTTATCAGGATTAGAGGCTGTATGTTGAAAAATATAAGAATGTCTTGATATGAAAGTGATAACCATTAGCAATTCGATATTACTTTATCTTGTTTAAATGCCTCAAAATCTTTTCTTATAGCGAACTTATCTGAATTTTGGAAATAATTAAGCTAGATCTAATTTTCTCCTCCTTTATTTTTACATATTGCTGACTTTTCAAAGTTATTATGTGACCATAATTGCAGTTCTTTGGAAGCAGTTAACAGGATTTATGAGATTAAAGGACGTAAACATACAAGTCCTCTAGCAATATGTGTTGGGGATGTGTCAGACATAAAGCGCTTTGCTGTCACAGAACATTTGCCACAGGGCTTGCTTGAGTCTCTCCTTCCAGGACCTGTTACTGTTGTACTAAGGCGAGGTTTGTACTTCCCTTTATGGAGCGAACTTGCAGATCTAATATCTATTTAACATATAAGTAATTATTGAAGCAAAAAAATTAAAAATAATATCTACATATATATAATGTATAAATATCCTTATTTTAGAATTTTTATATATGTAACTAATTATGCAAATCAACTTGAGGTTGGCATGTCAACTTTGTTTTCTATTTGTGGTACTTGTTTTTTTTCTTTGGCTTTTAATGTCTACAATCTTTATGTGCTCATTCTCATATTTTCAGGGGAGTCAAGTATTCTTGAGAAATCTTTGAACCCAGGGTTGGACAGTATAGGAGTACGAGTGCCTGACTATAACTTCATCAGGGTCATTGCCCGTGGATCAGGGAGTGCATTGGCCCTTACTAGTGCAAACTTAAGTGGGCAGCGGAGTAGCGTTTGCATCAAAGATTTTGAGAACCTTTGGGAACACTGTGCATACGTTTATGATGGTGGTGAGCTTCCTTCAGGTCGAGCAGGCTCAACAGTTGTGGACCTTACCAGTTTAGGGAAGTACAAGATTCTTAGACCTGGAAGGTAAGGATTCAGTTGGGGCAGGTATTCTGCTTTATAGTGTTTATAGCTTTCTAATACCGCTTAAGTGTGAAGCACATTGTAACATTTTATTTTATTTTATTTTATTTTTTTTCTGAGAGTGAAGTTAGCTAGCATTATATTAGTAACTAATTAAATTTGTCAACCGCATCTATAAACTAATTGTAAAATAGTTACAGATTTGTTTCTGAATCATAGAATAAAAATAGTGGAATTGTTCTTTTACAAGTAAATCGGGTATCCTTTCAAAACTGAATTTGGCTTTTATCAATAAAATGAATTAATGTAAATTAAACGTTGCTGATTAATATACTCTCTTATTATAGAATGGAAATGGATATTTGATTAGAAGTAAATGAAACACACTGTAGCAAATGGGTATTACGAATCAGTTAGGTTATTAACGTCTCTGCTTTGGAATTGTATTTGCAGTGCAAAGGAAGAGACTGAAGCAATCCTTGACAGGCATTCTTTAGTAGAAGGCACAGCAACTACTTGACATTTTACACGTGAAGCTTTTCTTTGTTGTGTATCTAAGGTTTCTATGGCACATTTTGGTAAAAGGTAGAACTGTTACTGTGCCTGCCGTTACACCCTTATTGGAACATTTTTTTTGGAAAATAAAAAATTCTAAGTTGTTGTTTGGTAACTAGTTGATTTTTAGTTTTGGTTTTTTATGTTTCTCTTTCTAGTTGTGTAATTTAATCAGTGATAGTTAAGACTATTATAAAGTGAAGGAAAACAAAAAATAATAATAAACACCAAAATGAATACAACAAATTGTGGTTTTTTTTTTACCCAAATTTTTGGTTGTTTTAAGATTTCTTACAACTATAACAATTTAATGCTAACAGAGTTCCAGTGAAACCTTTCAACATGTTACCTTTTATTTTTAGTAACATTTTATCAAATGAGTAACAACGTGATAACGAGTAAAATTCGATAAAGCTCATATAGATGTCAGCTCTACATCACATGCCACTTAGCATTTACAAGGTATCAACTTCAATAATAGACATGCAACAAATCACGATAAGCTTGATCAGGCAGCCCGATATTAGCAACTAGAGTTCTTCCAACAGATAAAGTCTTTGCTTTATCTACATCCTTATCACAAGATATTATCAAGGATATTATAAAAAGTAAAACCATATCTCATGGAGCTAAGTTAGGAAGCGATAGAGTTCATCAGTTAATACCGTTTCATACAAGTGTATAAAAAGATTGTAGTAGCTCCCAACCATGTGGTGAAAAATAATATCATTAAGAGAGTAATACACTAAAGTTGATCTCATCCTTATTATACATTTCATCATGTTATCATAGCAAGGAAAGATCGATATTAATGTATCCTCAATTGTTGAACCAAATCTCACAATTCAGTTGTTCCATCAATGCTCAAGTTTGATTTCTTTAAAACTTGACGCATCAAATTATTGACTGTGGAGGTTGGCAAATTCAGCCACTAATCTGGAATCTTGGAATCTATCATCACATTACAGAGGATGTGAAGCCTATGCAAAGGATCAAGTTTGGAGATACAAAAGTTACAAATCCAAATTTTGCATTATTGGTGCAAAGTGATGGCCTGCTCGTGTCTGTGGACGTTTTGAGTTTTATTTTCAGCATGGATACAACCTTCTATTTATGGCAAGCCATAGAAGAACACTTGTTTCCAGCCATCAAAGAAAAGGAAATTTTTCTAAATGACAGCCTTATGACTCTCAAGAAAGGAGACTTCACCATTGAAGACTACATAAGAAAATTTACTGGTTTGTGAGATAATCTTGTTGCAATTGGTAAGCCTATCGGTGACCTGGACAAATGTTTTCATTTAACTAGAGGATTAGGTCTAAAATGTCAAGATTTTTGCTTAGCTATGTTATCAAAACAACCATATTCTTTTTTCACACAATTCACTCTAGCTTTGAAGGCACATAAATAGGTTTTACTCAATCTTAGAGCAAAAGAAAATTCAATACTTGATCACCATCATGCATTTTTCAGACAAAAAGGAAGAGGCGAGGGTCAAAATAATAGAGGAAGTCGATTTTCTTCCAAAGGTCGAGGTTTCGGACATGCTGCCAGAATGCCATTCAAATTGAATATTGACACAAATCATTCTTCGAGGGTCTCACAACAAAATGCAGATAAGTTCAAATCACAAAGTCAACATGTTAAATGTTCAAATATGCAAAAAAATCTATCATACTGCAAATAGGTGTTGGAATCGATATGACTATTTAGATGAACTTGAAGAGCAACCACAAACTTTGGGAGCTTTCATAGTATCTGAAGATGAAAGTCTGTATGTGGATACAGGAGCCAATGCACACATATGGCCAATGATCCAGGTAACTCATATTTCCTAAACCATATAAGGGCACATACTGTAACACCACACTCTCTCTCCAACCAATATTGTCTCCAATTTAGCCACCGCACTTCAGACTTCAGACGGTATGGAGTTTTTGGTCAGACTTCCCAGGGGGTCACCCATCCTAGGAATGCTCCCACTGGAGCACGCTTAACCCCAGAGTTCTTTCAACTCTGAAGCCAAACGCTCTGAAAAGGCCTTGGTTGTTAAGAGAGTGCTCACTTTACATTTGAACCATTACCACATGACCCCCTTTCACACCCGGGCGATGTGGGATTGGACACCAATATCTGCCAGTAAGGTAGCCTGCCAGTGCCCCCTACACCCGCTCACACTTACCCTGGCTCTTGGATCCAATCTCTGCCAGTAAGGTAGCCTGCCAGTGCCCCCCTACACCCGCCCACACTTACCTTGGCTCCGGATCCTGGTCGTCACAATCCACCCCCCTTTGGGGCCCAGCGTCCTCGCTGGCACATTTCCGGCCGGGTACAGGCTCTGATACCATTTGCAACACCACACTCTCTCTCCAACCAATATTGTCTCCAATTTAGCCACCGCACTTCAGACGGTATGGAGTTTTTGGTCAGACTTTCCAGAGGGTCACCCATCCTAGGAATGCTCCCACTGGAGCACGCTTAACCCCAGAGTTCTTCCAACTCTGAAGCCAAACGCTCTGAAAAGGCCTTGGTTGTTAAGAGAGTGCTCACTTTACATTTGAACCATTACCACATGACCCCCTTTCACACCCGGGCGATGTGGGATTGGACACCAATATCTGCCAGTAAGGTAGCCTGCCAGTGCCCCCTACACCCGTTCACACTTACCCTGGCTATTGGATCCAATCTCTGCCAGTAAGGTAGCCTGCCAGTGCCCCCTACACCCGCCCACACTTACCTTGGCTCCGGATCCTGGTCGTCAACCCGTTAAGATAACGGGTTCATAATGGGTCAACCCGTTATTAACCCAACCCGTTTCAGATAAACCCAAACCCGTAAAAAATGTTTGTGTTCGTGTCGTGTTCAAATTTGCCAAGTCCAAGTGTAAAGCAGGCTTTATTTTTATTTTTGATCATTGCTTAAAGAATCATGTATTCATGTGATGGGCTAAATTAACAGTCTCGAATCCTTGCATCTTCGTTCTTTGCATCTTCAATTTCGTTTCGGTATAACGTTTGTTGAAATCGGACTTGAGACGGAGTAATTCAAATTTTGGGGATTTTGCCGTTAAGGGCATTTTGGTAATTACTGAAATTGAAGGGCAATTTTGGTATTTAGTGTTTTAATTTTGTAGTTGGAGACTTAGAGGACTCCTCTGAGCCTTTGGTTAGTTTTTCGGTAATTAAAAGAATTTTTCGGTAAATTATTTTTAGGTGTTCGTGCACTTTCGAGGGCTGGACCGGAGATCCAGCAAGAGCACGCGTCAGACCTGTGAGAGCATTTATTTTCTAAATCATTTTGGGATTATATATTATTATGATTTAATCGCATATGACTTGTTTTGATTGAAATTTCTTGCGCATTTAAATTATGCTTATTAAATATATTATATTCTAATTTAAATTATTGATGATTTAAAACTATATATGCATTTGTGATTTTAATGGAATTTATGTGAGATTGTGTTTTAAATGGTTATCGGTGATTTTGATATTTTGGATATTTTACAATTTTGTGTAAATTGGTGATTTAAAAAAAAATTATGGCTTTTGTGGAATTTAAGAATTTTGGGGCAAATTATGGTTTCTGTGGAATTTAAGAATTTTGGGGCAATTTTCTAATATGCGAAATATTTGATTGTTTTTGTAAAATTTTTCAAAAGAGAAGATTTTGGAAAATTGTTTAAAAGTAAAAGGATTTAAAAATTGTTGATATTCGATGATGGAGGATTTTGGATTTGGTTTTGAGGAGTACCACACGGTATCGAGATGTTGATTGAGATGTATTATTATGCGCGCTATATGTATTATGCCATCCTATGCTGCGGACACGTGTCGGGAGAGAGATGATGAGGATCCTGCCATGACGAATTTGGGACGCCGGTTCGTTGTGATGAGTTTACCCCCTCCCCCGCCTGTGACGCCATTAGGACGCTGAGGGTCACACGGCACGATACTGCGATGTGGTACTGGATTGGATTTATACGGTTTGGATTTATATGGATTGGATTTATACGATTTGATTTATATGATTTTCGATTCACGGTTGCAGTTATGATTTTGTATTCATGGATTTTGCATCATGGTTTTAGATTGTGGATTTTGAAATTATGGGTTGGAGCCCATGGTATTTGGTTTTAAATCGGTTTTGGATTTAACAAATGTTTTTACTTGCCATTTTATACAAATATGTTTTACAAATTAATCTAAATGTTTCTTGTTGAGATTGTATTTATGGTTTTAGTGATTGATTCGTGTTTTCAATGATCGTTTTAAATTACGTTTTCGCCCCACAAACTGTTTATAATGATTTAATGATTTTGGGGATTAAACCAAGGGTTTTGCGAAATGATTTTCAAAACGGGGAACTTTTCAACTGAGTGACGTAAGGTTTGAGTGTAAAGAATTTAAATACTGAACTTATATTTTGTAGTTATCTAGGAGCACTCACGGAGATATTTATATATCACGTTTTGTGTTTTTAACTTCGTTTCCTAGGTCCTAGCTGCAGGTCCTCGTGAGCTACCGTCGGCATTGCATTCGCACTCGACTTCCGCTACTACTTCTACTTATGTATAAATCCTGTTTCCTTTATTCTGTTTCATTGATGGATTTGTGATGTGTGTCGTAAACACCAAAATTATAATACTGAATTTACCAGAACTATAGTAGTGGCAAGTCCAGGTCGAATCCACAGGGACCGTGTTGAATTCCAATTTAAATTCTATCCTAGTAAAACTCTAAAATCTGTATCATTTATATTTTTGTCTATCACTCTTAGTGGCTCTATCATTCCCACCTACTTCATACATTGTTTATTATTTATTCATTATGACTCGTTAATTTATTGTGGTGCTTATTTTATCTACTTTTCGTTCATATCTTATTTACTATTGGTCTCATTATTGTTTATTTGTTTATTTGATTATTACCCCTTTCGGAGGAGGATTCTGTCGGTTGCCCCGAGGGGTTCTGGTGGAATCTTCCTCAGGCGGGGCCTCTCCGGGAAATCCGGAGGGATTTCCGGGGCGGGTCCTGTCAGCTTGGTATCAGAGCTTTAGGTTTACTTTCCTAGGGAATTGCGCATTCGGTGCACCCTATTCCAGTACTAAAGTTCTCATTGTTTTAATCTTTGATAGATACTTGTTTTTTTGCGATGCCGCCGAGACGGGGTAGACCACGAGCTCGAGAGACCACGTCGAGGGACTCTGACGAGCCGACCTTAGCTGAAGACCTTTTTGAGCGCTTGACGCAGACCTTGAGGAGAGGGAGTATTTCTGGTCCGTCCGTTGAGCAAGCCAGGAGGCTTGGTGCGTCTAGCTTTACGGGAGATCGAGACCCCGAGTATGCCATGTCTTGGCTTGGTGACTTAGAGCGGATCATCGAGGAAGGCATGGATTGTTCTGATGAGGAGAAAGTCAGGATTGCAGGCTTTCTTATGGAAGGAAATGCACGCCGTTGGTGGGTAACAGAGCGAGCAAACCGACGTCATAGCTCGTTTGGGAATTACACCTGTTCTTTTGGAGAGCCGCTTGGAAATCTTTACTCCTGCGGGAGAATCCCTATGGCCTAGCCAGGTGCTGAAGGGAAGTTTTTTGTGTGTCGGAGATCAAGTTATGGCAGCAGATTTGATTCTCTTGGATCTGTATGATGTGGATGTGATTCTTGTCGGAGATCAAGTTATGACAGCAGATTTGATTCTCTTGGATTTGTATGATGTGGTTGTGATTCTTGGTATGGATTGGCTTACGGAACATTATGCCTCAGTGAACTGTCGTCTTAAGATAGTGACTTTTGAGAGGCCTGGGTTTCCAGTAGTGATGTTCTATGGAGACAAGCGAGGCGGTCCCACAGGTTCGATCTCTGCCCTTACTGCTCGTCGTTTGTTACATAAAGGTTGTGTCGGGTATTTAGCTCATGTGATCGACACTAGAGTCAGCGAGATCAAACTAGAGGATATACCTGTGGTGAAAGATTTTTTCAGATGTATTTCCGAAGATCTTCCAGGATTACCTCCAGAAAGGGAGATTGATTTTGGAATCGACCTAGTTCCGGGTACTACTCCTATATCTTTACCACCGTACAGGATGGCTCCAGCAGAACTGAAGGAGCTGAAGGAGCAGTTACAAGATCTGGTTGATAAAGGTTTTGTTCGTCCGAGTGTTTCACCGTGGGGAGCGCCAGTTTTGTTTGTGAAGAAGAAAGATGGTTCGATGAGGTTGTGTGTTGACTATCGACAGTTGAACAAAGTGACCATCCGCAATAAGTATCCACTTCCACGGATTAATGATTTGTTTGATCAGTTGCAAGATGCCACGGTATTTTCGAACGTTGACCTGAGGTCAGGTTATCATCAGTTGAGGATTAGAGAATCTGACATTCCAAAGACAGCCTTTAGATTCCGCTTTGGACACTACGAATTCCTAATGATGTCTTTTGGATTGACTAATGCTCTAGCAACGTTCATGGATTTGATGAATAGAGTTTTTCGACCCTATTTGGACAAATTTGTTATCGTGTTCATAGACGACATTTTGATCTATTCAAGGGACAAAGTCGAGCACAAGAGGCATTTGAGACCAGTTTTGCAGATTTTGAGAGAACATAAATTGTATGCCAAGTTCAGTAAATGTGAGTTTTGGTTAGATCGAGTAGGATTTCTTGGTNCTGAATCAATTAGCCAAAGCATTCTTTCCACCTAATTTCTATTATGTACCAGGGCATCCAAGTAAAACTTTAAGATTCTACACAGATATTTTGATAAAAACCAAGTCAGTCCAGATTAGCCCAATATATGGTCAAGATAAAAAATTATTATACCATAAGTTAACCATTCATAAAATTTTAAATTTACAAGAATGTGATACTTCTCCAGCCACATTCAAAACAATAAACGAGTTACCATTTACTTATTATGATTATATTGATGCCTGAGAAAATGTTTTCCTTTACCAAAATGAGTTATTCAGTCACTCGTGGTTCATCAATTGGGACCATAAATTCAGAAGGAACTTTCCAAGTTGGTTCTTCCAATGGTGGTCTGATTACGGTTTGGAACATCCTCACTTCCCAGTCAAGCTTCAAGAGACTTATAAATATTTTCTCAGTAAATACTAGCCTTCCAAACATGAAGAAAAATTCATGGGAACATTGGTATTCATGTCCAAATATAAAATCCCTTGGATATTCAAAGGGTCCTATGCCAGTGAAGATGATCTAGTATGGAGATCTAATTCAGTAAAATGGTGGGATAAATTCAACACAGATAGAATATCCAATCAAGTTTTACTTGAATTCCCCTCCAAGCCAGTTAAGAATGAAACTATTCAGTCACCATCATCATCTCAGTCAAAGACCAAGAAAGAACTACTTCAGATGGCGGAACAATTATTTCAGCAGGCTTCCTAGTTAAAAGAATCCGATGAAGAATCGAAAGCTTCCTCTCCATAACCAATCAAAGAAAAGAAGAAAGAAAAAATCAATTGGACCGATTATGAAGACAGTCAGGATCCATTTGACTTCAGTCCATTGGATCTTGGAGATGATTAGGCCTCCATCAGACAAGTCACCACAAGTAAAAACAAATTAGTCAAGTCACCGAAAGTAAAAGTAAATTCCCCTACAGAAAAAGGTAAAAGCAGATTTACCCAAAGTAAAAGCAGATTCCCTGACAGAAAAAAGTAAAAGCAGATTTACCTAAAGTAAAAGCATATTCCCTGACAAAGGTAAAAACATGGCTATCATTATTCACCGAAAGAAAACGCGTGAAGCTACAGTAAAAAAATTAGCCTATATAAAGCCTCAGTCAGAAGAGCTAAGCATCGAAAAATTTTCCTAGAGAAAAATTAGGAGAGTTTTGAGAGAGAGTCATTTGTATTTTCAATTTTCAGTTCTAGTTTTCACAGTTTTGAATTTATGTAAGTAAACTAGTTAAAATCTTGTAATCTTTATTTTTAGTCAATAAAATTCATTTTCAGTCAATTTCAGTTAAGTATATAGGCTGGAATACTCTTGGTTGCGTGCTACTGGCACAAAGGAGACCACCAAATCTTGCATCGAGTGTTTACAACGCCATGTACTTAACTCATAATTTTAGTTTTATATACATACATTTTGCACTATACATATATATATATGTATGTTTATATGATATCATATATGTTATATATATGATTGATAGTATATAATTACCATAAAATGAAATGATAGTATATATATATATATATAATTTAAATATTTAATTTCTCTAAATCTAAATTAAGTCAATATTTCAAAAATAAAATTTAATATATATTAAATAAAATTATATTATTTCAACTAAAATTTATAATTATAAATATTAAATTATATTAAAAAATTGTGTATTGGCAACGCTAGCGTCGCCAATAGTAGGTCTTCAGCGATGTTAGCGTCGCAAAAGTCATCAACATTGGCGCCGCATCGCTAAAAGACCTTTAGCGATGCCTGGGTCGCCTTTTTTGAAGTTTTTGGCGCCATAAATTCCAACCAACCCAAATTTGTTTTCCACTCTCCCCCCTCAAACCGAGTGCATTCTCTCAAATTTTCATCTTCTCAAACTCGAACCTGCTGTCGGACTCAAACCTAAGTGCATTTCAAAAATACATGCTGCTGCTGTCGGACTCGAACTTGGTTTATTTGCATTTCAAAAATAAACTCGTAGCCAGATTCAAACCGATCAACTGCATTTCTTCATACACTTGTCGCCGGACTGTCAGGTTCATTATCGTCGCCGCTGGACTGTCAGAATTCTTCTTGCACGCTGCCAACTCTCTCTAGAGGAATTCATCCTACACTCCGCCGCCGTAGCATACTCTGAGTTTTCCTACACGGTGCCACCAGACCCGAGTATGCATGTTTGACGATCTTATTAAATTTATTTTAATATTTTGGTTAGAAAATGGATAAATAAAATTATGTTAGCCGAATGGTGATTGTGTTTAATATGATTGTTTGTATGTTTATGATGTTGTCTATAATTGGATGTTGTTATATAAATATTAATATTAAAATATATACGGTTTTCAGATGTCTTTATGGAGCCATTATGATATATATATATATATATATATCCTGTGAGTTTTGTTGTTATACATTTATGGATACAAATGTATATGGTTTGTTGATATATAGGTGAACATGAAAATTATTGACAAAAATGTAAAAAATCGTTTAATTTGTTAATACAATTAAATTTGAATTATCCAGCAACGTCTTAAATAGGGATTTTCTGCAGTTTCAAAAACATGGTCTAAATAATTAATGTCGAATTTCGTTGCCAAAAAATAGCCAATTATTGTCACCGTTCATGGTAAATTTCAACATAAAATGGGATGCATGCGTCGCTATTTGGAAGATAATTAGCAACTCAAATTTCGACACCAACCACACCAGTGTCGCCAATTTCAGACTAATTGGCGACATCGGCATCACTAATTCTTTCTTTTTTTGCCGTTTAATTTCAGCAAAAAATGATGAATTAGCGACGTACGCGTCACCAATATCATTACTAATTGGCGACACAAGCCAATTGTGTCAGTAATTGGTCACGCACGCATCAGAAATTGTTTCATTATCAGCGGCACATTTTGGCCGTCACAAAGATTTACGTTGCCCTTTGCAACTTGCGACGCCATTTTTACATTGCTAATTAGAGTTTTTGACGTAGTGTATATTTTCCATTTTATAAAAAAAGGAAAGTCTAACCATCATATTATCACTTTATTTTATTTTTTTAATTGTTTTCCATCTAGGATCTTCTTTTTGTTCAAGTGCAGATTTCTAACAAAGCTAATAAGAACATATTTGGATCTCTAATGGAAAAAAAGAGAGGCATTAATGGAAGTGAGTCTTCAAAAATAACTATCTGAAAATGAATAAATTTTAGGAATGTTTTAGTTTCGCAATTCCTTGTATGAATGAGTTCTAAGATCAAACATACTTATTAATATATCAATTTTGCACATAATATATATATAATTAAACTATTATAAAAATATATATTTATAATAATATATCTGTCAATTTTAAAATATAGATTAGAATTGAAAGTGGCACTAAAAATAATTAATTTTGATCCTTTATTATTGATTTGTCTAATAATAAACGGTTTATATCTTAAAATTATTTGGTATATTTTTGTAAATACCTGATTATATAATTATAATATACTGATAATAAATCATATCGATACTTTCTTTTAGGTCCTGGGATACTGAAACTATGCTGACATGGAATTTGATACTTTTTAAATATGTTTTCTTTCTATAATGGAGTTCCGGCTGCTGCAATACAACTGGGCTGAAAATATTTACCAAAAAAAAAACTAGGATGAATTTTAAATATACACAATACAATTTTGCATGAACAGCAAAAGTATGTTGTCTCTATATAACATCTGTCCAGTCATCCGTACACTTGTGTGCTCTCCTAATACAACACTATTTCTATCACCAAAAGATCCTTAAATTCAAAGTGGTTTCATCTCAACCAAATGAACCTGACTCTAACGTAACACTAAATTCCGGACGTTGGCAACCATATATCATTTTGGTCAAAGTATACAATAAACATAAAATACAATCACAATATTTTGCAGCTTTCATCTTTAACATGCTGTATTTTTTTTCATCAACAGTAACAATCTTCAAACTTCACAACAACAACAAATATATTCATTAAAAATGCCACAATGCCAAAATAATAATTAATAAAAAAATAAATTAAGAATTAAAAAAGTTAAAATTCTATTTAATAATTACTGTATTACTTGGAGCTCTCAGCCTGATTTTGAATTTTTTGGTGAAAAGCTCTATTTATGTTATATGTTAGAGAATTAATGAAACTCATATTTGACAACTTTAGTTATATGTGCTACAAGAAATTGTATTTCTTTTTATGGAAAAGTAAAAGATCCTTTGGCCAAATTGTATTTCAGTTTGGGGGAGAACTGATGGGAAATAGGGACTGTGGAATAATATATCAGGTGTTGGCAAGAGTGCTTTTGGAATAGTGGTGCGGGACCACGATGGGGAGGTTTGGATTGGTGCTGCGATGCACAGACAGTGGTTGATACGGTCACCTCGAGTGAAACTCAAGAGGGCTCACTTACTAGACCTATGATTCTGTGGCTTCGAGATATGTTGGACAGGAACTCATGAAACTTTAGTTGGAATATTGCTAGAGACTCAAATAAATAGGCTGATATTAATTGTGGCTAAGTTTGCTCTTTCTACTCTTTTGTCTTTTGTTTTTGACTTCTCTAATAATTTAAATATTTCTCAACCGTTCTTTAGCCAAGTGGCGTTGAATAAGTTGAGGAGTTAGGTTGTAAGCTCCATTTTGGATCTTTTTTATGCTAAAAAAGAGAGAAGGTAAAATAGTTATATGTAAATAGATAGTGTTTCTCTTATCTGAAACTCTTATCAGAAATTCATTTAGACAATAAGGATAAGCATGTACAAAAAATTTGCTCGTGCATCCATTTAAAGATATCCATTGTCCTAGAATAATTACTAGATAAGAGAAAAATTGTGTGTAAAAAATTTGTCAGATACAAAAGCATAGAAATTCAGGTTTGGAGCCTTTACGAATAGTACTACGCCCCTGCATAATAAACTTGATCCTCATAACGCACATAGAAACTCTCTCCAACCTGGGTTGGACTATAAAAGATCTCAAATCTGCCATGAGATATGTATGCAATTTTTTGCATTGTTTTCTTCTGAAGTATAGCATCTCTATTATAAACTATGTGGCTACTTTTGCAGCTTAAATACCATTAACTGCTTCATAAAGTTTCTATTATCCAATTTGGACTCTAAGCATGGTTTTGGTAAAGTGTCAAAGTAAAACTAGAGATTCACAAAATCACTTTTTAAGTGCTGCTAGAAATTGCATTTCAAATCACTATTTAGAATCATCATTTGCTTGACAAGAAATATCCAAAAAGAAAAATAACTTAAAACATTGAAATGCAAGGTGAGGACTGAGGAGCTAATAGCTCAGGGTTATATGCTCCGGAAAAAAAAATAAAAAATAAAAAATACTATAGTTATCTTTTATCCAACCAATGTCTTGTAGACTTGGCCCAATAGTAAAATCACTTGTCGTCACATATTCCTCTTATAGTTTAGTCCTGCAATGATGTGATGATTTAAAAAAGTAGAAACCTCAAGGCGAGGCAAAAGTCAAAGTCAACCCTCCTTCCTTCACCAATGGATAAACAAAGATAGGTTGGAAGCACCATGAAAGACCATGTCTGTGTAGAAATCTCCTTTAAGATGATTTGAGCTTTGGAAAGTTTCAGGCAAAAAGGAGATGAAAACCAACATCATTATGCATAATCAAAAGGTGGGTGTCTCAGATATACTCAAAAAAGCTCTCCTAGTTTCTTCCAAAAACATCAACTTCTTCATCTTCACCCTTATCATCTCCTCTCCCCTGTTCTGCTTCTTAGTTTATCATGAATTTTTCCTCCAAAAGTTCCTTTTTGAAACCTTCGAAACTCTATATCATCCCCCTGTTTACTTCGGCTATTAAACGTCTGAATAGCCAGAAGGCTGAACAAGGAAATCTTTCAAGGGTTTATTGAACAGGGATTTCTCTATCTGGTCCCCTCCATCTCCTAGAGTTCTGCACAGTGCTTGTTATCGTTGATTTGGCATCGAAATTGCATAAAGATGAAATACCAATGAGTCAAGGATATGGTACACAAACCAGTTGAAATAGCAAGATTGAAAGGCACTTTTATCACATAATGTTCTATGCTCGGATTGATATGGTTAGTGACAGCATACTTTGTTATTTTAAGGAACAGTTTCGATTCTTTTCGCAGCAGTATGTGGAGCAGTTTTCATATCAGTGCTGACCATTTACTTGGCATTAATCACGGGGTGGAATATGAGTATTGTGATTTCCATTTTGGAAACAATATATGGGGTTAAGCTTTGGCTTTATCAGCTTACTCCAGCAGGAAACTATAAGAGTAAGCTTATTTTGACGCTTCTTTTCTTTCTAATTTTCCTAAAATGATTCTAGACTAGAATCACGAGACATCTAATCCATCTGAACCAGTGTTTAACTATTTTTGATAGACATCTATTATTCTTCTGATTGTGTTTCTAATTTTAAATTATTATTATTTTAAAAATACAAATTATTTTAAGAGGTTTTGTAGTGGTTTTATTTTATTCATTTAATGGAATCAATAATATTATTAATTAACCAATCATTAGGGATTTTTACATTTTTCCAATTTAGTAATCAAATCCTCGTGGTTCGAAGACTTCTACTATTTGAGAATCTATTTCTCTAATAGATGTTTGTGGCAAATTAGTTAATTCATGAATAGCTCACTATTGTATAGATAAATCAAAATTATTTTCTTTCATTCTTATATTTTTTGTTTGAATTTTTAATCTAATTGTATCATGTATATTAGAATTATTAATAGAAATAAAGAAATTTGGTCTTACTTTAAACCATATTACACTTGATACTAAATTAGATTGAACACCTCATATTAGTGACTTAATAGGTTCACTAAAATGCTTATCTAGCATAACAGCTAAAATAGGTGTATTGATTCTTTGTCGAAAATATGCCTTTATTTTGATTTGCATTAAACCGATATGTATATACCTTAATTGAGGATATTTCTTTTTTAATCTTTTTATTTTATTTTTATCAAAAATAAGAATATCTACTAGATCATTTTCAGATGCTCTAGCAGTGTATTTCCACTAAATTGTTCAAAATGTTGTGTTGACCAAAAATTAAATTTAGATAATTTATAAATTTCTGTTTTTTGAACTTTAGTGAATTGCTCTAACTTTTTATCGTCAATCTGAAATTCTTCTCATAGAATATCAGATAATTTTGCTACAGCTTTTTTCTCTTCTGGAATTTTTTGAAAATTAGAAGATACTATGTTCTCAGTATTTAACATAAATATATAATCATTCATAGATTCGTTTGAACTATACTCATCATCTGAACTTTCAATTTCATATAAAATTTCTTCTTGATAAGAGATTTCTTGTCCAAAACATATTTCTAATTTATTTTCTTCTAAATATTTTATCATTTTTTTCTGTTGCTTAACTTTTTTAGGGCAATCAGGAGCTATATGACCTTTTTCATTATAGATATAACAAGTACATTGACTAAAATTTCTTTTCTTTTTATATCTAACATACCTTTTATTTTTATTAAATTTATTATATGTAGAATGTTTTTTCCATTTTCGCCATTTATATTTCTTATGAAAACTTTTTCTAGCTTTCCTTGGTTTTCTAATTTCTTTAGAACAACCAAACTCATACTGATTATTTAATAATTTAGAACAATAATTATAACCTAATTTATTTTTAATTTGTTTACAAGCTTTTGCTTTAAGACAGTGGTCTACTATCATTCTCCAAGCAAATTATTAGGAAATTTGCTAATGTATCTAAATTTATATTAAATTTAGAATCAGAAATACAATCAGAAAAAGATAAGATGTCTATAGAAAATAGCTAAACACTGGATAATTTATTATAGAAAATAATCAGTTAGATTATTTCCTAATGTATCTATTCCATTATTTTTTTTCTAAAAATTCGGAATATTTTGTATTACATAATTCATCCAAAAGAGGGGGTAACTTATGAAAATATTGATCTATCCAAAATTTTGTTCTATCAGTAGGTAATAAATAAAAATATTGTTGAAATTTTCTAATTCTCTAATATCNTCTAGACTCTTAAAAGTAGAAATTAAATTTTCTTTTTCTCTTCTACCTTCTTCAGAACTTTTCCATTGTCTAAGAAATTGAAGAGCATCACCTTGTAACGTACCAGATATATAATTTAAAAATCTATCAGTACTCCAAGATTATCTATAATTTATCGTGACAATAACTAAACTTTGAGCCCAATCGTCTATTGTTTGCTCATAGTCTTTAAAATTTATATTTTTAAAATCTAAATATTTACCTTGTGAGGCTACACTAGTTTTATTTAAATCATCTACCCTATGTTCTGTAGGGATAGGATTTGAAGTAGACGGGAATACAGGACTTGTATCCACTCTAGGGTATTCTATAGGTTCATCTTCATTTTTGTTAATTTCTTCTAACTCTTTCTGAGTATAGAATCGTGTTTCGGGATCTGTTTCTAAATGATCATCCGAACAGGATAGGATTTGAAGTAGACGGGAATACAGGACTTGTATCCAATTTAGAGTATTCTATAGGTTCATCTTCATTTTTATTAATTTCTTCTAACTCTTTCTGAGTATAGAATCGTGTTTCGGGATATGTTTCTAAATGATCATCCGAACCTATCTTTCTTTTACCTAAAGCTATTTCTTTTTTATTCTTATCACTTTCACTTTCTATGTCAGTGTCAGTATCATAAACTTCATCTTCTCCTACAGTGATTTCTTCACTGTTATTATCAGAATATTGACTAGATTCATCAGTCGTATCATAATTTAACATGTAATGATAATTAGTTCTAGCAAAAATATGTTCATTTTGTGAATATAATTCTTGCATCATTTTGACTAAATGATTACGTCTCTCCATATCATCTGTCTGTTGATATTGAGATTATCAGTGTTCTATTATTTCTTTTAATGAATTGAAAGTTTCTTTCCAATCCGGTGGTTTTTCTTTTTCATTATTATTTTTACTTTCTTCTAAAGTTAATAATTCAGTTTCATAAAATAATCTAACATTTTTAATATCTCTTGATTCTTGGCTAGAATCATTTGTTACTGCCATCTGCGAAAATGGTGAGTTTATATGATCTGTATTTGTCCACAAAATGCTGTTCGTTTTTTATATATCTTAGATTTGGTTGATATCGTGTAACACCTCGTCCCAGAAAAATATTAAAAAATTTCCAAATTGGACCAAGTTTGACCGGGTTGATCGTAAGTGGGCCCAGGGTTGATTTTTTTCTGTGGTTTTAGGGTTGTTTTGACTTTGGTACCAATACGTAGAGCTTGTCGATACGAGTTCATAGACTGGTAGTACGCTCAATTCGAAGCTAAAACCGTGAAGTTATGGTCAAAATAGTGTTTGGGCATTTTAGTAATATTTCAGAAAATCCCCTAAAATTACAAAATTGCTCTTGTCTCCTTCATTTTAAATTTCTAGAAGGGTCTGGATTTTGGAGGACGAAACCCCTCACCCCCGCATCACTCTCGCCAACCCCGTGCCTCCCTTCCTTCGTCGGCAACAGCTCCGTTTCCTACCAGAACAGACCGGCCACAACATGGAACTTGGAGTAGGAGGCCTCATCTTGCCGATGGTACCGGTGGCTGCCCGTGGAGACGCCCAAATAGCCGGAAAATTTGAGAAATCCGGTGAGCCTCTTGTTTGCGATCGCCGGAGTCCGGCGAGAAATTGGCCAACCCATCGCCTGAAAAAGGTTTCCCATGTCCTCCTCTATCACCCCATACCAGGATCTGGCCGTGAAACCTTGTGGATGGCCGGAATTTGTGAAAAGTCCGGCGAACCCGTGCCTCCTCTGGTCACCGTATTTTCGGCGGATTCCAGCTGCGAGCTTGGTTCTTTCCCCCTATTTCGGACCTCCTGAGTTCGAATCCACCAATATTTTTGCTCAAATCCCCTTTCAATTGAGCGGTACAAAGAGGTGAGCTTCGGCCGTGAGCTTCCGGTCATTTTGCGGCCATCACCGGCAGCGATTGTGAAAGGCAAGTTGATTGTTGTTTCTTACACTCCTCAAGCTTCATTTTTGACATATAATTTGCATATTAAAATTGGGTAATTGGAAATTGTTGAATTTTTGAGAAAGTGTGATTGTTGTAGGTGTGATGGTTGTAATATAGTATATTTGAATTTTGGTTTCTGTTTATTTTGGCTTATTAGTATGTGCTGAAAACTTGTTTTGTAAGAAGTTGAGGAAAATCTTATACCTTGTGAATATTATAAGTGTTTTTTCTCACAGGTAATTATTTTTTGTGTATTTGGGAAGTGTAAATTAATGTTTTTGGATGTGCTGCACTAATATTAGATCTTAGGTCACCTTTTCATTTAAAAAAAAAGATATTATGTTACCTTGGTACGGTCCTTCTTAGGCTTTTTAGAACTTCTAGTTGGTCTTTTCTAGCTGGTTCAAAGTATTGAGCTGTTACGCACCATTTTCCAACACCTGTCTCTCAAACTAAAAGGAGTCAAGAGGTGAAAGGTTGAAATTGATGATGATAAAGAAACTCAAACACAGATTTGATTCAAACTGCATTCAAAGATATTATTATTATAACTAAGTGAGATCACGATGGAATAATTAATCTTGAGATTAAATTAAACAATGAAAGTAACATATTGAGGTGGATATATACATATATTAGTGGGGGTTGTCAAGTACCAGTATATATATGCAATTTGTGTCATACAACACCAAGACAGAATTAAGGAAGCAGCAAAAGAAAAATTGAAGTAAAAACAGTATATGGTAGCGATGATGAGTTGGGAATTCCAAATCAGCAAGAATGGAGGAAAGGTCCTTGGACTCCTCAAGAGGTTATCTATGCCTTATATTTTTCACTCTTTTATATTCTTTAATTCCATTTGCAATACATTCTTTAGTTATATTACAGTTTGTGCTATTATTATTAGTTTGTGACATTTACCTACTAAAATAATATATTATCATGTTTTTAATTTGCAATTTATGCCCATCGTTAGCATTTCTATTATCATGCTAGTTTTTACCTATTTATTAAGCTCTCATTCACATGGGTAATCTTCGAATTCTTTGCTCCTTAATCTGTAAATTTTAATGAATTTAAATAATGTATAATAAGTTTCAGTTTCAGTTTTGGGAATTGGATGTGGGTTTTGATTGCATGTGTGTTTTATCAAAGGATCTGGTGCTTTGGTTAAAGTTTTTATAATGCGAATTGTAATATGGATTTTCCATATGATTTTGTAAAAATTTTGAGTTTATTTATAGTGTTTACATTCTAAACAGAAGTTGGTGTTTTTTTGGGGTTTTTTTTTTTATCTGAAGTTAATGATAGTGATTGATTATGAATTATTGCTTAAATTTGAATAAAGTACAGAATTTTGATTCAGCCATTCAGCAGAATATAGTGGATTAGCCTTGAGAAGTTTGATTGTTGCAATATGTTGCTGTCTCTACTTTGTCATATGAACTGCATATATATTTGGAGTAAAATGTCTCTGCTGCAAAATTGGGCCTAGGAGTTTGGTGTGTCTCTAGATAGATATATGTATGATATAGTTTTGGTACTCTATCAGCATCCTGCAGAGATTGTTGGAATATATTCTTCTTGACTTGCTGCATTGTTCTGCAAGGTAATTTAAACAATTTTATTTTCTTTTTGTTTTTTATAGAAAAATTGTAAAACAATTTTAAATGAGGATGGTTGTGGTATGCATGTAGTGATTGAGCTCTATGCTAATAATTGTGAGATATACATATATACGTGATAATATAGATTGCAAAATTTTACGGATATGCGATATTCATTTTCTTATGTTAGCTTTCTCTATTTGGAATTCATATTTTTCCAATGAGTTGAAATGTCTATTAGAATAAGGTGTTCCATTTAGCAAAAGGTATTAATGATAAATCACTTGTTTGTCAATACTTATTTTCCTCAGTTCTTGTATCTGTGGAAACTGGTTTAACATTGGCTGTGCAATAGACTTATAAATAAAAGTTGGTGGGAATTGTTACACTAGGTTGTTTGTAGACTCTAAATAGGAGGCAGGAACCTTTTTGGCATTTTCAACAGATATGGAAGCTGTTACAGCTTTTAATTACTTTGTCTGTGATGAGTTCAGTGTGTTATACTAATCAGAACCTGACATTTGGTGTTAACTATTGCTGGATTATTATTTCTGTTAAATTATTGATTTTGATGTTAATTTTTTTTCTCCCTACTGTTTGTCTTTGCAGTAATCTTTCAGGTCTAAATCTTGATGGCAAACTTTCACCTGCGATAGGACATCTCAAGGGCCTTTAGTCCATGTAGAGTTATTTGACACTTCATAGTTAGCTATTTGAATTTTTATTTCCTTAAATTGTTGTCGAGTAGAAGCATTGAGAGAATGTGGTAAAATTAAATATTTAATTTGTAGAGAGGTTATACATTTTTTAGACATTTCTTTGTAAACATTAATATTTTTTCAATGAAGCATGTAATAGGATAAATGCTTCAATGAAGAATTTTTGAACCCTTTCTATCAAATGTTTTAATGTTAAATGAATTTCTCAAAATTGTTTGACTACTTATTATATTTGAATTGTACTATTTACTGATTATATTCAATGTGATGTGTTTGTATGGAAGAAATATCATATTAACATTAAACGTGAGAGAAACAAAATAAGTGAATAAAAAATAATACAAAAATATAACTGGAAAAAATTGAAAAACCTGTATATAGTACGATATATAAATCTGTCACAGTATGTTTAATGTGACGGTCTACCATCACAAGACCGTCACGGATGTTATATTGTGACGATTCCTATCGATCACGAAATCAATTACAATATATAATTGTTTTCACAAGTGACAGTATCTAGATCGTCACAGTATATTTACTGTGACTGTCTACTGTCACAAGACCGTCACATATATTATATTGTGACGGACCAAATTTCGTCACTGAAACCCTGCCAGCGGTGACTCGCCGGAATGTCAAAATTTCCATTAATATTTGTGACCAAGTAATACCGTCACATAAAACGAGTTTTTTGTTATGAGGAACAGTATTCTTTCACAGAAAACCTTTTGTGTCGTGGCTATTGCAACGGAAGTGTGACGGATACTAATCCGTCACATAAAGTGGTTTTAGCGACAATTTAGTCACATATACCATATCTTGTGACGAATTTGATCCCGTCACAAAACCCCTATTTTTTTGTAGTGCTAGGATATTCACGAAAAGTGCAGCATCAGTTTTATCAAATGTCATTATTAAAGTAAGCCTGCTTTGTGGAATAAATTGCAACAAATTTTGAAAAATGAAGCTGATCATCACTGTTATCTATATTAAACAAGTAATATGGGCTTGCTTGTTATAGTTTATTCTTTTCACTGCATAAAAGCTGGCAGAGAACTTGTAATAGGTTTAAATGCATTTTAGTACCCTTTAAAATTGAATTTGTTCATACGTGAATATAGCAAAAATCCTACTATAGAATGCTTTAAAGGTTCCATCTATTTATCCTTTACTTTAATCATATGCTGTGGCTGTTTTCTTCCACTAAATCATTCTGTGGAGCTTTCCAAATCTATTCTATTTGCAGCGAAGGAAAAGAGAGAAATCATGTATGAGAAACGAAAAGGTATGAAGCATGCCAGCTAATTCTAACTATATGTCAAAAAGCATTATTAAAGTAAGTCTTTCATGGAATAAATGGCAACAATTTTGGAAAATTGAAGCTGATGATCATTATTATCTATACTAAAGAAGCTACATAGATTTGACTTTAGTCATTTTTGTTATAGTTTATTATTTTATGCATAAAAGCTTGTAGAAACCACTAACCAAGAGAGCTAGTGAAAAACAAAAGAACAAAAAAAAATAACCCTTCCATATAAAAGTTTTTCCAATGGAAGACCAAGTTTTAAAAGATTCTGCTGGATTAATGGGCTGTGATTTTAGCAATTTTTATATTATTAATCAACACTAACTTTTTCAAGGATGTCAGAACTTTGGATTTGTCAGATGCTAACATTTCTGGCTCCATTGTTGAAATAGGTGATATGCATTTCTAGAAAGTTGTAGAAATTGTTTAAGTAATTATATTTCTAGAATTATCTAGAAATAGGATAGAAAAATCTAGAGATGTATAATCTAGCACTATGCTAGAAAAATCTAGAAACATGCATCTAACACCATGCTAGAAAAATCTAGAAACATATATCTAGCACTATGTTAGAAATATCTAGAACAATGTAATCTAGCACTATGCTAGAAAAATCTAGAAAACTCACACGTACTTTAGATGTGTATAAATAGGAAGCCTAGCTTCCATATGTAACAAGAAATAACAATTACAAAAAGCAATAAGCCTTTGCTATTCAATCTATCTACTAGTGTCCCATATTTCCTTTTTCAATTAAACCCATTATCAATTGTTCCTCCTATTCATCAATCAAACCAAGAATATCCATCTATTCAACCATCAAAAACTAACAGTTGTATCAGAGCCTACGTTCTTTCATCAATTGGGCGTAGTTATTTTCATATATCATGGCCGACAATTTCCGCTCAACAATCCCAGTTCCAGTTTTCCATGGAGAAAACTATGAGTTTTGGTCTATCAAAATGACCACGTATTATAAATCCCAAATATTATGGGGTATTGTTAGTAAGGGCTACACGATCCCTACTGACATTACTACTCTAAACAATACTCAAAAGAAGGAGCTTGAAGAGAATCAACAAAAAGATTCTCAAGCATTGTTCGTGTTGCAACAAGCTATGGTAGACGAAATTTTTCCAAGAATTATGGGAGCTACCAGTGCTAAGGAAGCATGGGATACACTACAGGAGGAGTTTCAAGGGAATGTAAAGGTACGTGCCATCAAACTACAGACTCTAAGAAGAGATTTTGAAAATTTAAAAATGAAGGACAATGAGACTGCTAAAGATTACTACTCAAGGATAAAGGAAGTAGTAAATCAAATGAGAGCCTATGGAGAAAACATCTTCGAAAAGAAGGTGGTTGAAAAAACAATAATAAGCTGCATGGAGAAATATGATGCAATTATTACTGCTATTGAAGAATCTAAAGATAAAGAAAAGTTAACATCAATAGAACTAATGGGCTCTCTAGAAGCATATAAAAAAAGACTGAGTAGGCGAGTTGAAGATTCAATAGAGAATGCCTTTCAATCTAAAATAAAAATGCAGTCTTAAAAATCTAAAAAAGAACAGAAGAATTTTCAAGAAAATTCTAGAAATTAACATAGCAAATATCCTCCTTGTGGAATTTGCAAAAGAAAAAGTCATTTGGAAAAAGACTGTTGGTTTAAAGGAAAACCACAGTGTAGAGTCTGTAGAAAGTTTGGGCACGTAGAAAAAGATTTTCGCTCAAAAAAGACTCATCAAGCTAATTATACTGAAGATAAGGATGTAGAAAATCATCTTTTCTACGTCTGTCAAGGCGAAGATAAAAAAGATACTTGGTATCTAGATAGTGGTTGTAGTAACCACATGACAAAAGATGAAAGTATTTTCTGTAGCCTAAATAAAACTCATACAAAAGTAAAAATAGGAAATGGAGAATACATTGAGGCTACAAGAAAAGGCACAATTGCCATAGAGACGAAAAAGGGTAAACGGTACATAACTGATGTATTGTTAGTCCCTTCCATAAATCAAAACCTACTGCGTGTAGGACAAATGATGGAGAAAGGATACTCTCTTCACTTTGAAAGAGACTCATGTACAATCTATGACAAGAAAAATAAAACTATGGAGATAACAAAGATCAAGATGAGAGGAAACAGATCATTTCCAATACAATGGAGATATGCCAATGAAGCAGCAATGAAGGCGCAAGTAGATAGCTCGTGGATTTGGAACAAAAGATTTGGTCACTTCCATTTCCATGGTCTAAAGATTCTTCATTAGAAAAATCTAATGCGCGACTTACCAACTATTGAGGAGATCAACGGTACCTATGAAGCATGCCTACAAGGTAAGCAGCATCGACAACCTTTTCCAACAGACAGAGCATGGAGAGGAAAGGAGCCACTAGAGCTAATCCACACCGATGTCTACGGACAGATGCGAACTCCATCACTGGATCAAAACAGGTACTTCATCCTCTTCATTGATGACTACACTCGAATGACTTGGGTTTATTTTCTTCGTGAAAAATTACAAGTCTTCGAGATTTTCAAAAAATTCAAAAATTTAGTCGAAAAACAAAGTGGCTATTATATAAAGACTATTCGGAGTGATCGTGGAAAAGAATACACATCCAAAGAGTTCAACAAATTCTGCGAAGACGAAGGAGTGGAGCATCAACTTACAGTTGGACATGCTTCAGAACAAAATGGAGTATCCGAAAGGAAAAATAGAACAGTCATGGAAGTGACTCGAACTATGCTAATGGAAAAGGGCCTTCCAAAAAAATTCTGGGCAGAGGCGATATACACAATAGTATATCTTCTCAACAGGTGTCCAACTAAAGCTGTACGAGATAAGACGCCAATTGAAGCCTGGAGTAGATGAAAACCATCAGCAAAACATTTAAAGGTTTTCGGATGCATTTGTTATGCTCATATTCCAAAAGAAAAGATAAGAAAATTGGATGAAAAGACAGAAAATGGAATATTTCTCGGCTATAGTGCTCAATCAAAAGGCTACCGTATCTATAGCTTGAAGACTAATAAGATACTCATTAGTCGAGATGTGAAGTTTGACGAAGATGCATCATTCAACTGGGAAACTAAAGAGGTCGAAGGAAAGACAATTAATGTACCTGCAATACAACAAAGAGAAGAGGAGACGGACCCAAATCAGGGATCTCCAACTCAAGAACAACAGCCAATGGAGCAAGTCGAATCATCGCCAGAATCAATACCGAGAAGAACTAGATCTTTAATCGAGATCTTTGAATCATGTAATTTGGTGATCGTGGAACCCGAAAGTTTTGAAGAAGCTTCAAAGCAAGAAGAATGGGTCAATGCTACAGAGCAAGATTGGAGTAATAGAAATGCACATCAAGGAGGAGTGTTGAAATAGGTGATATGCATTTCTAGAAAGTTATAGAAATTGTTTAAGTAATTATATTTCTAGAATTATCTAGAAAATATGATAGAAAAATCTAGAGATGTATAATCTAGCACTATGCTAGAAAAATCTAGAAACATGCATCTAGCACCATGCTAGAAAAATCTAGAAACATATATCTAGCACTATGTTAGAAATATCTAGAACAATGTAATCTAGCACTATGCTAGAAAAATCTGGAAAACTCACACCTACTTTAGATGTGTATAAATAGGAAGCCTAGCTTCCATATGTAACAAGAAATATCAATTACAAAAAGCAATAAGCCTTTGCTATTCAATCTATCTACATTTGAAGGAGTTTCATGTAGTTTGCTCAGGGATGAAGCCACATGGTGTAACTGAAGAACAAATTAAGTTGCGAGCTTTTCCCTTCTCACTTAAAGATGCAGCTAAAGATTGGCTTTACTACATTCCTTCCAGTTCTATCAATTCTTGGATTGAAATGAAACGATTATTTTTAGAGAAGTATTTTCCTGCTTCGAGAGCTGCCAATATAAGGAAAGAGATTTGTCGCATCCAGCAACATGATGGCAAATCACTATACGAGTATTGGGAGCGGTTTAAAAAATTATGAGCTAGTTGCCCTCACCATCAGATTAGCGAGCAACTCCTCATCCACTATTTTTATGAAGGCATGCTACCCATGGAAAGGAGTATGGTGGATGCAGCAAGTGGAGGTGCTTTAGTTGAAAGAACTCTAGAAGAAGCTAAACGCCTCATCTCTACTATCGCTGCTAATTCACAACAGTTTAGCTCCCGATCTAACCTTACAGCTAAAACAATTTATGAGGTAAGTACATCCAACCTTGAGCGCCAGATTTCTGACTTAACCTCTTTAGTTCAACAGTTGGCTGTAGGGAATGCTCAAGCTGCTAAGGTTTGTGAAATTTGCTTTGTTGGGGGTCATGCTACAGATTCATGCCCAACTCTACAAGAAGATGAGACCATTAAGCAAGCAAATGCAGTTGGTGGATTTATGGGATATCCACAACACAAATATGATCATTTTTCTAACACTTACAATCCTGGATGGAAGGATCATCCTAATTTGAGTTATGGAAATAACCCAGGCCAAAATCGCTACCCACAACTGTACCAAGCAAGACCACCACCTGCAGAACCTTTTAAATCAGCTATGTCATTGGAGGATATAGTGAAAGCTTTAGCTACTAACACTTAACAATTGCAACAGGATGCAGCAAAGAGATTTCAGCACTTGGAGAATCAAATGAGCCAAATGGCAACTGTTGTGGGCAAGCTTCAAGCTAGTCAATCTGGACAATTGTCATCACAACCAATTAATCCACAAGAAGAAGTTAAATCCATTACCTTAAGAAATGGGAAAGAAGTGGACAACTCCAAGAAAGACAAATTTAAAACTAAACAGAAGCATCAAGTGGAAGAAGAGAATGAAAAGGTAAATCCTAAATCTCTTATTGTCTTCTAATAAACAATTGGTGGCTCCTTTTCCTAGCATTGAGCAAGAACAGGAAAGAGGAGCACGAGAAGGAGATTTTGGAAACCTTTCAAAAGGTTGAAATTAATATTCCACTGATTGATGCAATTAGACAAATCCCTCGATATGCAAAATTCCTTAAAGAATTATGCACCAAGAAGAAAAAGTTGAGAGGGAATGAAATGGTAAGTGTAGGTGAGAACGTGTCTGCTATTTTGCAAAGGAAGCTACCTCCAAAATGTAAAGATCCAGGTACGTTTACTATACCATGTGTGATTGGAAATTCTAAAATAGAACGTGCCATGCTAAATTTAGGAGCTTCAATTAATGTGATGCCTAAATCAATGTATGATTATTTACAATTGGGCTCTCTAAAAGATACAAGAGTTATCATACAGTTAGCAGATAGGTCTAATGCCTACCCGATAGGGGTAGTTGAAGATGTTTTGGTGCAGGTTAATGGGATGGTTTTTCCTGCGGATTTCTATGTTTTGGACATGGCGAATGATGCATCTTTAAATCCAACACCAATCATTTTAGGCATACCATTTTTGAAGACTGCTCGAGCAAAAATTGATGTTCATGAAGGAGCACTAACTTTAGAATTTGATGGAGAAGTGAAGACATTCACAATATTTGATGGGAAGTCCATTACTTAAGGAATTCAAAGGTTTCTTACACAGAAAAAAAAAATTAAAATTGAAATTGAAATCGCAGCACCAGGCTCCTGGGCTGGGGCCTGGGAAGGCGCTTGGAAGGGTCTGCCTGGTGGCTGCGCGAAAAAAAAAAAATTATCACACTAGTAGATTGGCTTGTCCCTGTGCATAATGTGGACTTCGCTTCTTCAAGGGAGTATTACTTTTCTCTTCATATATTTTATTCATTTTATGCACATTGGGGACAATGTGATTTAAGTGTGGGGGGATAATTTATGATTATTTAGTTTATTTGTTATTTTGTTAGGTTAGTTATTTAGTTTATTCGTATTTTGTTTTACTTTTTACTTTAATTTTTATTTGTATTTATGGGCTGAGATTGAGATTAGTGAACATATACTTCGCTGCTTTGTTTAATTTTTGATGTTTCTCATTGCTTTGAGTCATGAAAGTTTCAATGTTATAGATGGAGACTTAGGTAAAATGAAGTAAATAGCATGTTTAGCTAAGTGAATTTAGCAATTTGAAGTCTGATTTGGTAACCATTTTGAATTGGGTTAAGTAAAGCTAGTCTCGGTAAATTAAAACTTAAGTGAGCTTTTGAGCCTTGAAGTTGATTTAATCACTTCTTTTAATCATTTTTGTGAGTGATATTCATGTATGAATTTGTATCTTTAGAACTTGCTTTGACATGCTTATTGATATCATATTGCTACATTTTTGCATTAAAATGATGAAGGCATTTTATTTTATTTTAGCCACTTAGCCTAAAAAAGCCAACCTTTATGTTTATCACTGTTTAACCCATTTGAGCTTTTATGATCTTTTTCTTTGATCTTTTGCCTACATTACAAGCCTTGGACTTGATTTTTGACTACTTTTTCCTATCCTAAGTCTAATTGAGCATTTGGGATGTGTGATGGTGAATTTTGTGGGTTGTTTGGAGCAAAAAGATTGTTTTGACTAAGTGTGGGGGCGATCATACTTATGATGGTTGGTATGAGTGAATTGTATATAGTGGTTGAAGAAAAATATTTGGAATTCTCATGCTTTGGTGTGTTTGTTGAAAAGAAAAAGAAAAAAAAATAAAAAGCAGTAGTAGAAAGAGTATTTGAAAAAAAAAAAAGAAAAAAAAAAGTGAGAAATTTTTGTTTGTATGTAAAGGCATGAGAATTGGGCTGAATGTGATAAGTTTAGAGGAGAAAGAAAATAGTTGAAAAATGTTGGTGTGTATTAGTGAGATCATATCTTGAATGCTCTATTGGATTTTGGATGTTACACAATTGTTTTTCTTATGATTTTTCTTTTCTACCTTACCTTTACCTAAACCACTTTACAACCTTTTAAAAGACCTTCGGATTTGTGCTTAATTGTATGCTAGTTGGTGGAGATTAGATTGATAAGCAAGCTTATGATAGAGCAAATTTTTGCATTGAATTCGAGAGAATATTTTCAACATTTTTAAACACTTGAGTGATTAGAAAGAATTCAGTGAGTTGTTTGCCGAGCTAGTTTGAATTGAGCTTAATTAAGTTGGTTGCTAGTAAGACTGAAGATTGTTGGATTCATGTGGCTATGATGTGCTAGTTGTTGAATTTTTGGTTGTGTCTCTGTCTATCATATTTCGTTGCTTGATTGATTTAGTTTATTTTTGGAATATAATATTTTATGATTTGCCCGGGACGTGCAAAGATTAAGTGTGGGGGTATTTGATAGAATACAATTTATATATATTTTATATACCTTAATACTTGATTTGAGCATGTTTTATTCACTTAAAATGGATTAATTTATATTTTTCTATATTTTAGGTGGATTTGAGCTTAAAGGGATGAAAAATGAAGAAACAGTGGCAAAATCGTAATTAAACAGAAAAACTGAAGAAGCAGTGGCAAAACTGTAATTAACTGGACGTTGGCAGCAAGACAGTGCAACCCAAGTGCAATGCCTAGGCGCCTGGATGGGCGTGAATCTGAGCGTTTTGTGCGCGTTTTTGTGATTTTTAGCTCTAGGTTTTAGTATAAATATGTTTTATCATTATTGTAAAGAGGATAGCAGTTTTTAGAGCAAAAACAACAAAAAGAAAGAGTTTTCTAACAATTATGAGTAGCTAAATCTCTCTCTTGGGAAAGAGTATTGTTCATTGCTAAAGTATAAGGTGTGAGACATTGTTTATAAGTTTTAATTCAATTATAATTATTCAATTTGTGTTCTTCCAATTTATTTGTTTATTATTCAATTCTCTTTGATTATAATTTGGATCCGTTATAATTATTTGTGGATTGGGTATTTGCTAATTAGGAATTCAATCGTATTGAATGTTCTATGTTTAGTAGCACTTTGATTTTAATAATTGCATGCTAAGCTTTTGTTAATTTCTTAGGAGAATGCATAATAGATTAAAGTTTTACAACGTTTGTAGGACTTGTTTATTGTTGGTTGCTATTGTTCTTAATGCTGTTCTGATTTAATTTAGATCACGTTGGTTTAGATATTTCAGAATTAGGATTAATTTACGATCGTATCTGAATTAATTAATTGTGAGAGTTAGAATAAAATTGGCCGTGCTATTTTATTCAATCCAACATTGAATGATTATTTTTGGATATATTTTTGTCTGTGATCACCTGTTCTTTAGCAATTGAAGATACTCTGACCCAAGGTTTTCTCCTATTGTTATTTTCGGTATTTATTAAATTGTTTTCTTTAATAATTGAACTTTCCAACATAAAATCCCCCTTTTGTCTTTTTAATTTTACTTTAATTGGAATAGATTGAGTTTGATTATCAGTCTCTGTGGAATCGACCTGAACTTGCTACTACTACGGTAGTGTTTAAATTCAGTAATTAATTTTGGTGTTTATACACGCATCAAATTTTGGCGCCGTTGTCGGAGACTGTGCGTTAATTTCTTTCTATTTTAATTTTAGAGTTAGTTTGCTTTGAGATTTTGTTGTTTCAGGTGCATGACTAGACTATCAAAAGAAGGAGATCTAAGCTTAGACAGTGATTCTGAATTTGAGGAGATGGCAGCCCCTGCTAACAACAACAGACCTCAAACTTTAAAGGAGTTGGCTGCACCAAATTTAAATTATCAGCCTCTTTGCATTGAATTTCCTGTTACACAACATCGAACTTGTCCATCATGTTGCACAAATTTTTCATTCAAGCACTTCCACCCCACTAATCTTGAAGTAAAAATTCAATTAAACATTTGGATAACCCAAAAAACAAAAAATCAGCAACCATATTAGTTAGCTAGTTGCATTTCGACACTACTTCAACATGTCACAGCATTCTCAAACTTATATAATTGCTGTTACATGTCAAAACACATCTTCCCAACTTCAACATTTGATGCATATTGCACAACCTAGCAGCAATGTCTCACAAATATATTTACTTACTTCCACCACACTAAAGCTTGAAGTAAAAATTCATATAAACATTTGGAATACCCAAAAAACAAAAATTCAGCAAACATATTGCCTAGCTAGTTGCATTTCGACATGACTTCAACATGTCACAGCATTCTCAAACTATACAGAGCTGTTACATGTCAAAACAAATCTTCCCAACTTCAGCATTTGATGTATATTGCACAACCGTGCAGCAATGTCTCACAAATATATTTATTTACTTCCACCCCACTAATGCTTGAAGTAAAAATTCATCTAAACATTTGTCAACCCAAAAAACAAAAATTCAGCAAACATATTGCCTAGCTAGTTGCATTTCGACACTACTTCAACATGTTACAGCATTCTCAAAATTTAAGAGTACAATTAAGTTATCAAAACACATCTTTCCAACTTCAACATTTGATGTTTATTGCATAACCTACAACCAATGTCTCACAGCTAGATTAATAGACTCACCACAATAATCAGTCTTCCTAAATATTCAGCAATAAACATTTGTATAACCCGACAAGCAAAAATTCAAGAGAATGACAACGTACCCAAATGACCCGCTAAGTATCATGGCGGGTCTAACTATCCCAACCAGGTGTCATCGACTCAATATGGTATTGCAAGGATTTGAGTGTTGCCTCCATCTCGGCCATACGTGCTTCAAGCTGCTGGTTTTGAAGCTTCAATGCTTCATTGCATGCCCTCGTTTCTTGCATCTCTTGTTCAACCGCAGCCGTATCAATTCGTCCTCGCTTTAAATGATGTAATGGGCCAAGTCCCATGCCAACTTGATGGCCACATTTAGGAGGAAGCACCTTATCGAATATCTCATCGGTTGTCAACTCTAACCCCTCCTCCTAATCTCTCAGCCTTATTAACTCCTCCTGCATAAACAACAACATTCATGTATAAGTACGAATTTCATATATGTTTTCCTTGTTATTCCATTAATCGCTGCAATTATATCATTTATATCATCAATGTGTACATTCATGAACTTCCACAAGACAAGCTAATCAGCATTAACATCCACTAAATGCTATAAAAAAAATTTTCAATCAAATATTTCAATGTATATTCAATAAAATCCGTGAAAGTGTTGCAATCCCTCACTAAATATATCAGCAAATATACTTATATTTATATTTATATATATTTTACTATGTTATCATTCTCATTTATTTGGCTTATTTATTAAACTGGATATATGCCTCTAAAGACATCCTATAAAACAAATTTCATGATGTTATGTCACTCTATTGTTGGCATCGGAACTTCTTGTTTTTCATGTCGCTTTCTATGAAGATTTCACAATGGTTCAAAGGATAGAAAAATTAAAAATTGAAAGGAAAGATAAATAAACTATATCATATGAAAACTAAGTATTAGTGGGCGAGACATTTATGACATACATTTAATCATTAACAAAAACAAAAAATACAAATAACAAAAAATGAAGGACAATTAAATTTGTTCAAATTATTTACAAATGGGTTGCAATATTTATTATCATACAACAATTTGAAACATTTCTTAATATAAAAGTTTTTTTTACCTTGTCATATATATTTACTTCAATCTTATATAATTGTTTTCAAGCAAGTTGGTTTTTCACTTCCAATCTAAGCTAAAGTTAAAAGATGATACAACCAAATTTTATTGCCTTAGTTTTAGACACGAATTGTATAATATACACCTTAGCACAAACAAGCATAACACTAATCTGATTTGGACAGTGACTTTATTAAGCTTTATCAAAAGAAAAGAAAAAGGAAAGAAAATAAAAATAAAAATTCATTACAAAGTGTTTATCAATCAAATACATGGAAAGCATTAAAACCTTATATATGCCCATCATTGAAGCTATTAATTGCATTCTCAAATTAATGCAACTTACTCACAAACAACTTGGTAAAAGCAATAGGCTATTTCAATATTCTTGTGGAAAAACTATATATCTAAAGAATTAAAGATATATATATATATAAACATAGTCCCAAAAAAAAAAAATAGAGTACTCTAAACCCTATATATTTCAAAGCCTTTGATTGCATTTTGGCAAATTCAATCCTCAGTTTGCTTGTCTTCTTATACCATATTGCAGTGTATAAACTGAATAGAAACCCAGCCATAACATTCAAAAACAGGGGCCTCAAATACACATTTCGGTTTTGGAGGAAAATCCATTGAAACAACACCATCAAACCCTAAACACATCATTGACCAATGGGATGCACTCATTTTCTACCGAGATATTCATGCAGGAAAACCCAAAATAAATGAGCACAAATCACTAGCAAAAAATAAAAAAACTGCAGGCCTCACAGATGGAAGAGAGGACGGGATCGACGGCGAACGATTCGGCCTTGTTGTGGGAAATGATCAGTGATCCTCCGCGGAAAGTACGCCGGAGCTGGAAGATGACAGAGTTGCTAGAGCTACCGCCTGCCTCACATCAGTTTCCCCTCCAAGCCGTCAGTGCTTGAGATTTCTGTAGAACAGTCTTCAGTGGCCAAACACAAGGGATTGCAAAACTTGAGCTGAAAAAGATGGAAAACAGTAGCCAAGGTCCATTGCTTAAAACGCTGCCGTCTCTTGGTCAAAGAAAATGCGAAGTCAAACTTAATTTATGAAATGTCAGCAGTCAACCACCACACATATCCAAAAAAAATATTTGTTTAGCAACAAATCCGGTGACAAACAGTGCCACTTAAATGTTTATAGCAACTATGACTGTATGGTAACCGTCACAGAAACGTTAAATATTTTTTTAATATTTTTGAAAGGCAATTAGTGACGACATTTGTCATTTTACGTTACTAAATGCAAACAAAAATTCAAAATTTTGTTCCCACGCAGCTGAATTTGTGATGGCCAAATATTTGTCACAATTAATGGAAAATTAATCCGCAATTGTGACGGAAGTTGAAATTTCTGACACAGAAAACAGTGTTTTGTGATGGGTACATTTCCGTCACAAAGATTTTCGTCACAAAACATCATTTTTTTTTGTCCTCTTTCACCTTAGATAAAATTTTAATTTTTTACAAGAAAAAAAAAGTTCAATTAATAATTTAAAAAAAAAAATTATCATTTATAAATAAGTTTAAATTAAAACTTTTAATTTTAATTTTAAATCTTAAATTAAAAATCTCTCTCACACCCTTGTTTCTCTGATTTTTTTCCTTTCTTTCTGATCTTTTTTCTCGCTCCTCTCTCTTCTCCTTCTTTTTTCTTGCACACTAGTAATTGAAAATATTATTAAATGCAAATAAATGCGAAACAAATTGGCATCACTGTCTCCCACATCTCCCAAACATATTGGCTAACAAAGACCAACCCTTTGTCAAAGCAAAAATGATGAGAACCGTTCATGAATTAGTTAAACCCATCCAAAAACAACAATGGTGACTAAATCTTAGGTAGCATAAAGATGAAGGAGAAAAGAAAGAAAGAGAGAAAGAGAAATTGGAAGATGGCTTCATGTGCTTTTAAATTATTTTAAGAGCTTATAAAACAATTTATTTAAAAAAAAAATAAAGAGCCAATAAATTTGAGAGAAGAGAAAAAGAGAGAGAGAGAGAGAGAGAGAGACAATTACAGAAAGAAAGAGAAAGGTAAGAAAAAAAAAAAGAGAGAGCGAATGTGTGTTCTTCTATTCTCTTCACTTACACCTTACACTTTCCGCTGAGTCTAACGAGGCTCAGGTGCGGAGCCTTCCAATGTGGACCGAGAGTGCTAGCTGTACCACCATAAGATGGGAAAGTGAGAAGCCTCAACAAGCATCAAAGGGCAAAGCAGTTGGGTGTCAACTTACATTCAATTGGAATTGAGGTTAGGAACACTGGAAAGCCTGAAGGAGAAGGGTTTCCAAACTCATAGCTTATGTATATAATTACAACATGTATCTATTCTTTTGTTTCACTATCCTAACCTCCCAGTAATTTGTATTTGGTCAGTTTTATAAAGTTTGTGTTCAAATCAATAATATTGCATGAAATAATAAGCTGCTAATAATTTTTTTAGGCTTAGCGAAGTTGTGGTTACAGGTTAGCCAATGAATATATACCAGTGGCCATGAGAAGCATATCAGCTTGTAATATATAAATAGTTGGAATTAAAATTTCATATTTTTAAGAGGACCCAAGTAAATTTATCTCTCTGTAGCATGTTCTATGGAGAAGATGCTTTATAATTTTGGCTTTGAAATTGTTCTTTCTCATTTGAATATGGTCTTCTTATTGTTTTTAAAAATGCTATTATATTCTTATCAAGTATGTACAGTGACAGAACTTTGATAGAAGGTCATGAGCTTGGGAGCGATAGTCCACGTAGCAAATTGACAAAAGGACAAGTGTAAAGAGTCAAAAATAGGAAGATAATTTTTTTCATTTTGTCTCGTGGAGATCTACTACTAAAAAATTTCAAGTTATTACTGTAGATATGACATTTTTAAAATGAAGTATTCATTTATTATTCAAAGGTTTTATATAAAATATAATTATTGATTAAATATAAATTTATTGATATAAAATTCTATTTAGAGATTGTGAACTGAGCAGTAAGTCTATTTTTTATTTCAGATTTTGAAGCAATGTAAAGGTGTTAGAGTATTTAGACCTCTGTTATCTAAGCTACTGCCATGTCAGCATTATTCATTAATCAGCTTTTAGTTAGTTTGTTAAGTAAGCCAACTTCTTATTAAATACATGTAAAGTTGGTTAGTTAGTTAGATTGCCAGCCATGCACTCACGTGTTATGTGCACTAGCTTCAGATATAAAAACAAATGTAATCTGTAGGCTAAGTAATATTGTATCATTTTCTTATACGATCAAATACAAAGACAAATTCAGTTTCTCTTCTCTCTGTCCGTAAATACATTTTCTTCTCATGGTATCAGAGCTTACTATCTACAACAATGGCGGATGAGTTACAAAGTGAACATCAAACTCCAGCTCCAGTCAATCCAAATGTTGATTCAGTAAAATATCAAACAGCTATTGATTTGGTAAGCAGGAATTTGATCACAATCTCTCCGTTTCCTAGTTCAATTCTACAATTAGATTCTGGAAATTACCTAATTTGGAAAACACAAGTGCTTGCGTTGCTACGAGGACACAAACTAGATAAGTTTGTGTTAAAGGAAGAACCTCTTTTCATGGAGGAAATCAGTACCTTACGATGCGATATTGATGAAGAAATACTCAAAGAATTCACATCTGAACAACAATTATGGATCTTGCAAGATTAGTTGCTTATTGGATGGATTGTAGCAGCAATTTCAAGATCTATTGCAAGTCTAGTCATCGGATTAAAATCATCCAGTCGAATCTGGCGAATCCTAGAATTAAACTTTGCATCAAAGTCAAAGAAGAATCAGATGCAAATGAGAATTCAGTTGCAAAACACCAAGAAAGGCTCGATGAGTATATCTGCTTATTTCTTGAAAATGAAGAGTATAGCTGATCAATTAATAGCAGGTGGAGGATATGTGAATGAAGAAGATCTAGTCTCCTACATTTTGGGTGGTCTCGGCTCAGAATATGAAATGTTGATCATAAACCTAACCACATGATCAATTCTTCCAGGACTAGAAGAGGTAAAACAACATCTTCTTTATTATGAACATAGACTTGAATCACAGAATACCACTGCTATTGTAGATCTAAGTTCTCATTTTTCTACAAGTGCAAACTTAGTAAATACAAAGACCACATGCAATGCTGAAGGTTTAAATGTGGATTCAAATACTAATGTTCTTGATAATACTGGTGCTAATGTGAATATTGAGTTTGGAAACACAAATGAATGCATGAATAATGCTTTCAACATTGAAATTTCTTCACAAAATGCTAGAAACAATAGTCAGCAATTGTTTCCAAGATCTGGAAATCAAGATAACTCTCTATCTCACTATGACAATAATACTGGTGTTGACAAAAGTAGTTCAAGTTTAAAGGGAAAAACAAGTTTGGTAGACCAAAATGCCAAATCTATAAGAAACTTGGACATACGGCAGAGGTGTGTTACTTTAGATTTGGAAATCCGGTGAATCCTACTCCTCCTCAGCTTCCTGTGGGAAATTTTGTTCAGTACTCAGGATTTGGAGGATATGGAAATCTTCATGGAAATTTTTATCCTCCTGCTGGTCAATATGGAAATTTCTATACTCCTGCTGGTCAAGGTCAATTTCTTGGTCAATCAACAAATTTTGGTGCTGCTAATGGTGGTTTTCAAGTCAGTGCTGCTCATGGTCAACAACTTCAAGGTCTTGCTCAAAATCCTGGTGGCACTTCACAGGTTTTACTTACCACATTTCCACAATATGGAAATGCATTGCCTGCTAACTCAAATGCTGCTATGAGACAAACTCACTCATCAACCTACCTTCTACCTGGACCTACTGATAACTCAGGACTGCCAATAGCTTTGACAACCAATTTTATAACACCAATACCAGTAGGAGACCCGAGTTGGTATATGGATAGTGGTGCAACTAACCATGTCACCTCAAACAGTTCACATCTTCTCCAGCTTGTTGACTATAATGGTAAGAATGAGCTGTTAGTTGGTAATGGTTTTGGAGTCAAAATAACTGGTATTGGAAACACAACTGTTAAAGGTTATTTTCAACACTCAGTTTTATTAAAGGACATACTAATTGTTCCTTCAATTGCTAAGAACTTACTTAGTATCTCTAAACTGGTACAAGATAATGAAGTGTATGTTGAGTTTCATACTAATGTGTGTTTCATCAAGCACAAACAGTTGGGAGCAGTGTTACTTAAAGGCATTCTGCAAGGAGGACTCTACAAGCTTGAAATTCCATGGATAGCACAATTCAGATACAGGAATTCTTCAAGCTCAATGCCTGTCAATCCAATCATCTACAGCTCAGCTACAAGTCAATTTCCTATTGGCTCAGCTACAAGTCAATTTCCAGTTGGTTCCATACAAGTCAATTCCAGTGTTGAAGAAAAACTTGGTCTTGAAAATGCAAAAACAAGTGTAAAGTCTACCTTTTCAGTCTCTTCGAATGATGGTTGTAATAAAGAAGCAATGATCAATAATCATCCTGCTCATAGTTTGATTGATGTAAAACAAGTAGACTTGAGTAAGTCAGATATCAAATCTGTCTCTGTGTGTGATAAGAAATCAGAAAATTGTAATTCTCAAGTGTTGGCTGTAAATAAGTCAAATATAATAACCTTTGACACTTTACACAGACGCTTGGGGCATACATCCTTACCTATTTTGAGAAAAGTTATGAGCATGTGTACTTCATTTCAGTTGAATTCAAAAGGAAATAATTCAGTATTAACATTCTGTGAAGCTTGCAAACATGGTAAGCAGCATTGGGATCACTTTCCCAAGGTAGAAACAAAAGCTGCATCTCCTTTGGCTCTAATTCACACAGATATATGGGGTCCCTCACCCACAATCTCAAAAGAAGGCTTTAAGTACTATACACTTTGTAGATGACCACACAAGATTCACTTGGATTTATCCATTAAAAACCAAGTCTGAAGCATTGCAAACCTTTGTTCTATTTCACAAATTGGTTAAGAGACAATTTGACTCCAAAATCAAATGTGTACAGTCAAATTGGGGAAGGGAGTATAGATGTTGTATGCCATATCTCAAGCAGCATGGAATACAGTTTAGACACTCATGTCCATATACACATAATCAGAATGGCCGAGCTGAAAGGAAACATAGAAGTATTGTTGAAACGGGGTTGAGTATGCTGTCACAAGCTCATATGACTCTTGAATTTTGATGGGAAGCATTTACTACTGCCACATATGTCATCAACAGACTGCCAACAGTGGTTTTAAACTTTCAAAGTCCATTTGAGAAGCTGTTCAATCAAATTCCAGAATATGAAAGACTAAAGGTCTTTGGTTGTGCCTGTTTTCCCTATCTCAGGCCATTTCATTCTCAAAAGGTACAATTTCATACAACCAAGTGTATTTTTATTGGTTATGCTGAGGAATACAAGGGTTATAAATGCATGCATTCATCTGGAAAGATCTATATTTCTAATAGTGTGGAGTTTAATGAGGAAGAATTTCCTTTTCTTACTGGATTCAATTCAAATTCCTACAAAGTCAGTCTTCCACAAATTTCATCTGCTGCTCCACTTTCTGTGATAATTAAAGCAGCTGATCATAATACTCAGTTTAAGGAGGTTCAATTAGAGGATGTTCCTGTTGATATAGTGGATACTCAAATTCATTCTTTAGAATCTAGTGGTCATAGTCTTAGTGGTTATGTTGAAAGTGATTCTTCTGTTGCCTCAGTTCATTCTAATTCAAATGCTGCCACTGACAATGTTGACAAGTCTAATTCAGTATCAAGACAAGATATTGTAACTGATCTTGGTAACAATCCAGATACATCTCAGACAGTTGTTTTAGCAAATCCACCTTATAGTCAAAATTCTCATTCTATGGTAACAAGGTCTAAGAATGGAATCTTGAAGCCTAAGGTGTATCAACTACAAACTTCAAAATTTGATGCTGAGAGAAGGAAATCTGAACCACTTAACCTTGGAGATGTGTTTACTTCAGAGACCAAGATTGTGGCTACTTACACTTCAAAATCTGATGCTGAGAAAAGGAAATCTGAACCACCTGACCTTGGAAATGTCTTTACTTCAGAACCAAAGACTGTGGCTACTGCTTTGCAGCATCCAGAGTGGAAGAATGCCATGAATAAGGAATATAATGCACTGATTGATACAGATACAGGGTCCCTTGTACCCTACTCACTAGAAATGAATGTTGTGGGAAACAAGTGGGTATGTAGAATAAAGTCTAAGGCAGATGGGAGTGTGGAGAGATACAAAGCAAGACTAGTTGCTAAAGGCTTCCATCAAAAGCCTAGTTTTGACTTCTTTGAGACATTCGGTCCAGTTGTGAAACCGTCAACAATTAGAGTTATACTCACAATTGCTCTCACCTTCAACTGGCCTATAAGGCAACTGGATTTCAACAATGCTTTCCTAAATGGAACCTTGCAAGAAATTGTTTACATGAAACAGCCTGAGGGGTATGTTAATGAAAGTCATCCAACTTATGTATGCAAGCTCAAGAAAGCTCTCTATGGTCTAAAATAGGCTCCAAGAGCCTAGTTTGACAAGCTTAGAGAAACCTTACTTCAAAGAGGCTTTATTGGTTCAATAACTGATAATTCTTTGTTCATTTTAAAAAGGGACAATATTCTCTATTTTATACTTGTGTATGTTGATGATCTGATTATTATAGGTTCAAGTTCTGTCTTTATAGAGACATTGATCACTGACTTGAATAATGAGTTCTCTTTGAAAGATTTGGGAAATTTGTCATACTTCTTGGGGATTGACGTAAAGAGGTCAGAACATGGTATTAAACTATCTCAGAAGAAGTACACAAATGACTTGTTGCTCAAGACTCTAATGCATGAAGCCAAGAGCTAATCTACTCCAATGATTACAGAAAAACAAATGTCAATACATGATGGTGATTGTCTTAAGTAGCCCGATCAATACAAAAGTGTGGTGGGTGCATTACAGTATTTGACAATCACTCGACCTGATATCACGTTTGCTGTCAATAATCTATATCAGTTTGTCCAAGCTCCAAAAACAACTCACTGGGAAGCATGCAAAAGACTCCTCAGATACTTAAAAGGAACCAGTGATTATGGAGTATTTTTGAAGAAATTTAAACCTGAAAGGCTTGTGATTCACGGGTTTGCAGATAGCGATTGGGCTATAGTGGATACAGCATATTCTTGAGGTCTAATCTCATTTCTTGGAGCAGGAAGAAACAGTCGGTTGTTGCAAGATCAAGTACAGAGGCAGAGTATAGAGCACTTGCAAATATTACAACTGAAATGAGTTGGTTGATGCATTTTACAACAGAACTTGGTCTAAAACTTCAATCTCCTATCATTTGGTCAGACAATCTGGGGGCAGTTGCTTTGGCTTATAATCCGGTTTATTATGCACGAANAATACATAATGGTGATTGTCTTAAGTAGCCCGATCAATACAAAAGTGTGGTGGGTGCATTACAGTATTTGACAATCACTCGACCTGATATCACGTTTGCTGTCAATAATCTATATCAGTTTGTCCAAGCTCCAAAANAGACATACTTCATTTAGAGGTATTTGCTCCTCATATACTTAAAAGGAACCAGTGATTATGGAGTATTTTTGAAGAAATTTAAACCTGAAAGGCTTGTGATTCACGGGTTTGCAGATAGCGATTGGGCTGTAGTGGATACAGCATATTCTTGAGGTCTAATCTCATTTCTTGGAGCAGGAAGAAATAGTCGGTTGTTGCAAGATCAAGTACAGAGGCAGAGTATAGAGCACTTGCAAATATTACAACTGAAATGAGTTGGTTGATGCATTTTACAACAGAACTTGGTCTAAAACTTCAATCTCCTATCATTTGGTCAGACAATCTGGGGGCAGTTGCTTTGGCTTATAATCCGGTTTATTATGCACGAATGAAACATATTGAAATCGACATTCACTATGTTCGTGACAAAGTACTTAACAAAACAATGGAGATTCAGTATGTGCCAATTGAGGAGCAAATAGCAGATTTGTTTACCAAAGCTTTAGGAACAACAAGGTTTCTCTATCTACGTTCAAAACTTGGAATCGGTCAAGATTTCTAAAAGCTTGAGATAGCTTAGATTAAGGGAGGGTGTTAGAGTATTTAGACCTCTGTTATCTAAGCTACTGCCATGTCAGCATTATTCATTAATCAGCTTTTAGTTAGTTTGTTAAGTAAGCCAACTTCTTATTAAATACATGTAAAGTTGGTTAGTTAATTAGATTGCCAGCCAGCACTCACATGTTATGTGCACTAGCTTCAGATATAAAAACAAATGTAATATGTAAGCTAAGTAATATTGTATCATTTTCTTATACGATCAAATACAAAGACAAATTCAGTTTCTCTTCTCTCTTTCCGTAAATACATTTTCTTCTCAAAAGGCTTAAACCAGACCGGTATTACGTTCTCATTCAATGATTTCCAATACAATTGGGAATTTTTCTTTAAAAAGAAAAAAATAAAGTTTGCACTCATAATTTAGTAGGTGTATCATGCTTAATGTATCTGTGGAACAACTTTTTTAGCACATTTGGTTTTGGTCAATATCCACCTCCTTCATTATTCTAAATTTCTAGTCGACAATATAATCATTAATTTTCTTTTTCATTTTTCGCTTTCATTTCTTTCCCATAATTACAAAATCCATTTAATATATTTTGGACACACTTTTACAAAAGGTCCAGAGTAGAGCAGAGCAAAGAGAGCAGAAGAATCATGAGTGCAGAGCAAAAGGTGGTGTGCGTAAGTGGAGCTTCTGGTTACATAGCTTCCTGGGTGGTGAAGCTCGTTCGAATTAAAAGCAAAAATTAGAGCAAAGACAAAGAATATGGTGAATATAACCTTATTGCTTGTTGTGGGTACTCTAGATTGACATATTTGTTGTTTTGGTGAGCCTGATTATCTCTGAGCTTCTCGAGAACCTGTCTGTAAATTTTTTTACGGATTTGCCAATACCTAGCTCTTGGAAGTTCTAGCTGATTTTCAACAACTAGAGAAGTTATTCATTTTTTAGTCTAACGAACCTCAATAACTAACCTCTGAAAAACGTGCATGATTTTCAATTGTTAGAGGCTCTGCCTGTCTACAGCGCCTAAGCGACCTGACTGATTTTCAGCTTTTGAAAGAGCTTGTCATTTCGACTCCAAAGGATCTTAACCAAGACTGCGAAGATGTCAGACACCCAATCAGATTCCAGGCAGAATCGTGAAGGGGCTAAACCTTCAAATCAATGTGCAAGAGACAAGCAGCCCGTGGGAACTAACACTGTTCAATCCAGGGAGACCTCAATATTGGGAGTTGACCAGTCTGCACCATCGTCGCAGTTACCACTAGTTAGGAGACATAGTAGGAGACAAGCAGCAACACATTTAGAGCGAACTAGACTGTCTAATAGGGAAAATCGCTTGGATCAACTGCTTGGCTTATCAGGACAATGCCAGCAAACTCAGCGAGAGCCAGTCTCTCAGGCTTGTCAGAGTTAGGCACCTGTAGACTCTCCACGATCCTGCTGCAAGACTTAGACTCATGGAGAGGGGGAAGTACCAGATGAGGAACAAAAGACTCAAGTCAGAAATGGACCTTGACGTGATCGCCTCAGGCGGGGGCTCTCTAGAGAGCGTTCAATGCTGCTTGTTTGTGAGACAAAGAGGGATGATTGCCATGACTCTTCAGCTCACCCTCGAGACAGGGACACGCAAGGAAGCTCCCGACCAGGCAAAGAACAAAATGTCCAAGCCAAAAATGAAGCTAAGTGTGGCTGTGCCAAAATAGAGTTATCGAGAGAGAGATCAAGGTCGTATGCCTGTGAGATGGGGAGGAATGGGCGCCATACACCCTCAACTCATTGGTGGGCCAACAATAGATAGGGCAGTTCCAGACTCAGCCTCATTCTCTTCACCTAATGAGCCCCTAGAGCATCTAAGAGAGACTTGAATATTTAATTCAGTCCCTGACATTTCGAGCAGAAATGCTCTGAGAAACCTAAGAACCGGAGATCTCACAAGAAATCCCGAAGAAAACAATTCCTTCAAGTTAAAATGCTCTAAGCCGCCTCACGGAAAACCAGACTAACTAGAATTATCAAAACAAAAACTACTAACTGAGATAAACACAAGATCAGTCCATGGTGTCAATTCCATAGAAAAATCACAATCCGAACACTACATGCGTAAAAAAAGAAAAAGAAAATAAAGTCCCAATTATACTTACTAGGGACCATGCACATTGATGGATCGTCGAATGAGCATGGGAGTACCTGTTAGTTTTTGATGGTTGAATAGATGGATATTCTTGGTTTGATTGATGAATAGGAGGAACAATTGATAATGGGTTTAATTGAAAAAGGAAATATGGGACACTAGTAGATAGATTGAATAGCAAAGGCTTATTGCTTTTTGTAATTGTTCTTTCTTGTTGTTCTTGTTACACATGAGAGCTAGGCTTCCTATTTATACACATCTTTGAGTTTTCTAGATTGTTCTATCATAGTGCTACATTACATGTTTCTAGACTTTTCTAGATAGATACATTTTTCTAGATATTTCTAACATGGTGCTAGATACATGTTTCTAGATTGTTCTAGCATGTATCTAGACTACGTTTTTCTAGATTTTTATTTTCTAGATGCTAGTCTCTATGTTATTCTAGATAATTCTAGAAATCTATTTATTTAAGCAATTTCTATAATCTTCTAGAAATGCATATCACCTATTTCAACACTCCTCCTTGATGTGCATTTCTGTTACTCCAATCTTGCTCCGTAGCATTGACCCATTCTTCTTGCTTTGAAGCTTCTTCAAAACTTCCAGGTTCCACGATCGCCAAATTACATGATTCAAAGATCTCGATTAAAGATCTAGTTCTTCTTGGTGTTGATTCTAGCGATGATTCGACTTGCTCCATTGGCTGTTGTTCTTGAGTTGGAGATCCTTGATCTAGGTCTGTCTCCTCTTCTCTTTGTTGTATTGCAGGTACATTAATTGTCTTTCCTTCGATCTCTTTAGTTTCCCAATTGTATGATGCATCTTCGTCAAACTCCACATCTCGACTAATGAGTATCTTATTAGTCTTCAAGCTATAGATACGGTAGCCTTTTGATTGAGCACTATAGCCGAGAAATATTCCCTTTTCTGTCTTTTCATCCAATTTGCTTCTCTTTTCTTTTGGAATATGAGCATAACAGATGCATCCGAAAACCTTTAAATGTTTTGCTGATGGTTTTCGTCTACTCCAAGCTTCAATTGGCGTCTTGTCTTTTACTGCTTTAGTTGGACACCTGTTGAGAAGATATACTGCTGTGTATATCGCCTCTGCCCAGAATTTTTTCGGAAGGCCCTTTTCCATTAGCATAGTTCGAGCCATTTCCATGACTGTTCTGTTTTTCCTTTCGGATACTCCATTTTGTTCTGGAACATATCCAATTGTAAGTTGATGCTCCACTCCTTCGTCTTCGCAGAATTTGTTGAACTCTTTGGATGTGTATTCTTTTCCACGATCACTCCGAATAGTCTTTATATAATAGCCACTTTGTTTTTCGACTAAATTTTTGAATTTGTTGAAAATCTCGAAGACTTGTGATTTTTCACGAAGAAAATAAACCCAAGTCATTCGAGTGTAGTCATCAATGAAGAGGATGAAGTACTTGTTTTGATCCAGTGATGGAGTTCGCATCGGTCCGCAGACATCGGTGTGGATTAGCTCTAGTGGCTCGTTTGCTCTCCATGCTCTGTCTATTGGAAAAGGTTGTCGATGCTGCTTGCCTTGTAGACATGCTTCACAGGTACAATTGATCTCCTCAATAGTTGGTAAGTCGCGCATTAGATTTTTCTGATAAATAATCTTCAGACCATGAAAATGGAAGTGACCAAATCTTTTGTGAGCATCGGTCCGCAGACATCGGTGTGGATTAGCTCTAGTGGCTCTTTTGCTCTCCATGCTCTGTTTGTTAGAAAAGGTTGTCGATGCTGCTTGCCTTGTAGACATGCTTCACAGGTACCGCAGATCTCCTCAATAGTTGGTAAGTCTCGCATTAGATTTTTCTGATGAAGTATCTTCAGACCATGGAAATGGAAGTGACCAAATCTTTTGTGCCAAATCCACGAGCTATCTACTTGCGCCTTCATTGCTGCTTCATTGGCATATCTCCATTCTATTGGAAATGATCTGTTTCCTTTCATCTTGATCTTTGTTATCTCCATAGTTTTATTTTTCTTGTCATAGATTGTACATGAGTCTCCTTCAAAGCGAAGAGAATATCCTTTCTCCATCATTTGTCCTACACTCAGTAGGTTTTGATTTATAGAAGGTACTAACAGTACATCGGTTATGTACCGTTTACCCTTTTTCGTCTCTATGGCAATAGTGCCTTTTCCTGTAGCCTCAATGTATTCTCCATTTCCTATTTTTACTTTTGTATTTGTTTTATTTAGGCTACAGAAAATACTCTCATCTTTTGTCATGTGGTTACTACAACCACTATCTAGATACCAGGTATCTTTTTTATTTTCGCCTTGACAGACGTAGAAAAGATGATTTTCTACATCCTTATCTTCAGTAAAATTAGCTTGATGAGTCTCCTTTGAGCGACAATCTTTTTCTACATGCCCAAACTTTCTACAGACTCTACACTGTGGTTTTCCTTTAAACCAACAGTCTTTTTCCAAATGACTTTTTCTTTTGCAAATACCACAAGGAGGATATTTGTTATTTTTATTTGACTGTTTATTTCTAGAATTTTCTTGAAAATTCTTCTGTTCTTTTTTAGATTTTTGAGACTGCGTATTTATTTTAGATTGAAATGCATTCTCCGTAGATTCTTCAAATCGCCTACTCAGTCTTTTTTCATATGCTTCTAGAGAGCCCATTAGTTCTGTTGATGTTAACTTTTCTATATCTTTAGATTCTTCAATAGCAGTAATAATTGCATCATATTTCTCCGTGCAGCTTATTAAAATTTTTTCAACCACCTTCTTTTCGGAGATGTTTTCTCCATAGGCTCTCATTTGATTTACTACTTCCTTTATCCTTGAGTAGTAATCTTTAGCAGTCTCATTGTCCTTCATTTTTAAATTTTCAAAGTCTCTTCTTAGAGTCTGTAGTTTGATGGCACGTACCTTTACATTGCCTTGAAACTCCTCCTGTAGTGTATCCCATGCTTCCTTCGCACTAGTAGCTCCCATAATTCTTGGAAAAATTTCGTCTGCCATAGCTTGTTGCAATACGAACAATGCTTGAGAATCTTTTTGTTGATTCTCTTCAAGCTCCTTCTTTTGAGTATTGTTTAGAATGGTAATGTCAGTAGGGATAGTGTAGCCCTCACTAACAATACCCCACAACTTTTGGGATTTAAAATATGTGGTCATTTTGATAGACCAAAAATCATAATTTTCTCCATGGAAAATGGGAACTGGGATTGTTGAGCGGAAACTATCGGCCATGATGTATGAGAAATAACTACGCCCAATTGATGAAAGAACGTAGGCTCTGATACCACTGTTAGTTTTTGATGGTTGAATAAATGGATATTCTTGGTTTGATTGATGAATAGGAAGAACAATTGATAATGGGTTTAATTGAAAAAAGGAAATATGGGACACTAGTAGATAGATTGAATAGCAAAGGCTTATTGTTGTTTTGTAATTGTTCTTTCTTGTTGTTGTTGTTGTTTTACATATGGAAGCTAGGCTTCCTATTTATATACATCTTTGAGTTTTCTAGATTGTTCTAGCATAGTGCTAGATTACATCTTTCTAGATTCTTCTAGCATGGTGCTAGACTACATTTTTCTAGATTTTTCTAGCATGGTGCTAGACTACATTTTTCTAGATTCTTCTAACATGCTAGTTTCTATGCTATTCTAGATTATTCTAGAAATCTATTTACTTAAACAATTTCTATAACTTTCTAGAAATGCATATCACCTATTTCAACAAACCAATATCATACATCTTTCCTCGAAACTTTTTCAATTTATGATTGCAAAGAAGTTGGAGAAACAGAGTGGGAGGCCAAATTTTTGCAGTCACTTGTCCATGAACGAGAATATTAACCACATAAAAAATGGATATCAATATAATCTAAAAGAAAAAAGATATAATAATCATATCAAAGACACGACATGAAACTGAAATCTCATAGAAATGTTTGTTTATTGTTAAAGAAGTCACGCAAGCAACCTTTTATACTAAACGTGAATAACAATGGGGTTAAGACGAAAACAAAAGATCAAAATAGGTTGATAAAACAATTTAGGACAGTCAATCTGCAAACTTCCATGACAAATACAAACTCATGTTAGCTGAAAGCATTATTTTATAGCCCACTTTCTAGCGGTAATTATTAATATTAATAAATTCCTATGCATAAGCAAATTAATTAGTTTCTAGAGTGCTAGTAATATTATATGGATTAGTAGAAAAGTCCAATTTACATGGTCAAATATTGCGGACCTCTTTAGCCGAATTGTCCCAGCCCCGGTTGTAAGGTTCATGGAAGGTTCAAGCTATTTCAATATTGTGTTATATGTGGACTTATTTTCCTACGCCAATTGACTTGGGCTCCTACCCCTTAAGCTCGTTGTGTCAGAAAGAGATTCTGCAATTCATTTGACTCTCCTCTCCATCCAATTCAATCTATATGTTGGGTTCAAATTTCCATTTCCCAATACATGAATCTGAAATACAGACAGAGACTTCCAGGTGTAATAGAAGAGGAGTGCTGTCGGACAGGACCTGGAGAGAACTGAAGCCTGGGGATCACATCTGCAGATGGTTGGGACCTGGAGAAGAAATCCATCATGGTGATCTTCTTCTTCTTTGAATGCCTGACTGTCCTTATGTGTTTCACAGACTTTTTTCTCATATGAATCCGTATGTAGTTGATTATGGTTTAGGTACAAATTATGAAAGTTTTTTAGTAAGGTGTATTGCATTAGAATTTTAAAAGATTTTTATAGATTTTTTTTAACTTATAGATTTTGATAAGCTTTAATAAATTTTTATACAGTTTATAAAAATATGATTAAATTTGAATGATTTTTATAATGAAATAATAATTTTCATAGTTTTTTTTAAAAATTTATGAATTTTTTTTTTTAATAACTTATAAGTTCTGAAAGATTATTTTCATAAATTTTTATATTTAAAATTTTTTATATTGTTTCACATAGCTGCAAAAGATTTTTATACAATTTTATCAATTTTCATTTTAAAAAAAAATAGTATATTTTTATTAAAAAATTAAAAAATAATATATAATATAAATTTAATAAGAACCTAAATTAAAANAGAAGCTAAATTAAAAGTTTTTAAAAAATTTTAAAAAGAGTGAAACTTTTTGTTAGCATAATATCTCTATTTTTAACAAAAAAATTTACAAAAATTTATGATTTATAAAAGCTTTTACTTTATAAACTTTTACAAGCTTTTCAACTTCTGATATGTGAACCCAGGGATATATATGGATGATGAAATGGTGATCGACTTCAAATGTGGTTATCAAAAGGAGTTGCATGGTGTAGTCATTCGCAGTGTAGATCAATTTCTTTCGCATGGAAAACTCTTTATCTTTGAATACGATGTTAATCCAGCTCTCTTCCTTGCCAAACATGGAGGAAATACGTGTACCACTGCCTCTGCCGATCCAGCTGAAGATGTTCTGCACCGTGCTCGTTTCCTTCTCGACAACAGCTCTGCTGACTACCATCCTTACATTAAAAACTGTTATGACTTTGCAATATATTGCAAAACAGGGTTGATAATGTCTACTGGCGTTGATGCTTGCAGAAATAAGCCATCAGGATTCACCATAATTGTTACTGCTTTTGTGTTTTTTTCCATACTCCGACTAATGCCTGCTAGTTTTACTGCTCTGACAGCTACAGGCCTTGGCATACATAGTACCTATAGATTGGTTCATGATATTGGATCTCATTATGATGCTATTAAAGTTGAAGTTGAGAAATTTGATGAAGTTGAGAAATTGGCTTCTGATTCTTTGGGCTTCCCACGTACCGTACGCTCCTTGTTTAAACTGGTTGGAGTAGCTTTGATATGTGCTTTGATTTTTCTGACACTTAGCATGTTTTCTACTACTCGTCTACTAGTCTGGGGTCTAGCAGGCTACAAATTTTCATACTGGCTTTTATTCCATAGAGTAATGTTCTCTCTGTGCTTGGTCTCCATACGATTCAACTATTTCTTTTTCTCTCTCGTTTTTAATTCATATTGTTAGTTTTGTAATTTATTCTTGATTCAACTATAACCTTTTAGACTTTCAACTTCCGGTGGGTGTATTCGAACAAGTTACGGAGGAAGGACCAACTGAAGCTTGGGGATCACATCTACACATGGAGGAACCGCTATTCCTACGGCCATCATGGTGATCTTCTTCTTCTTCTTCCTAATTCACATATTCCAAATGTCACAAGAGCAGTTGAAATATTGTTTTCCCCAAAATTGGGTTTTCATTTCTTTTAAGCTTTTTTCTTTTTGAATACTTCCCTTTACATATAAGTCTAATTTTTTAAAACTCATTCAGATCTTTACTTGTATTATTAATTCTTTTTTAAGTAGAATTGTTGAATTTAAAATCTAAAATTTCAAGATTTAAAACTCTGATACAAAATTGAAATACTATTTCTTTTAAAAAAATTATGCATGGGAAGTGAAGTCAACTATACTAAGTGTATGTATGTACATTCAGGGATATTTGTGGGTAAAGGAAAGGTGATTCACCTCACTCGACGAGAAGGCCCTATAATATTCAGCTTGTTTCCATGGTTAAATCGCAGTCAAACAAGTAGCGGTGATGATCGTGTGGAGATGTGCCGCATGGACGATTTTCTCTGTGGAGGCAAAATCTATCTGTATGACTATGGTGTTGATCTAGCATTTTTTATAGCCAAAAGCAGAGGAGGAACATGTACACTTGCCCATTCGGATCCCCCAGGTCTTGTGCTCCACCGTGCTACTTTCCTAGTCGAGAAAAGCTTTGGTGCCTACAGCCTCTTCCACAACAACTGTGAAGACTTTGCCATATACTGCAAAACAGGGCTGGTAGTGCCAAGGATCATTGCTCTCGGTCGTAGCGGCCAAACAACTTCGGCCGTTGCTTTGATCTGTGCTTTCGTCACGTTTCCATTGAAGTTGCTGAGTAGTGAATTTGTTGGTGTGCTAGCTTTGCTTTATGTCCTTTACTCTGCGTGGAGATTGTTTTCTGATACAGGATATCGTGGGGATGCTCGTAAAGTTGCAGTTCAGGAATTAGCTGCATTTCACAAATTTATTCATTTCATGTTCCAACAGCTATTGTTTTCATTGCTACCCAAGTTTGTTTGTTATGGCATTTTGACACGTACATTTTTGTTTCCTGGAGCTTCATGGACTATACGGAGCAAAAATTGTCTACTGGACTGGATTGTAACCTTTGCTATTTTTTGGGTGGCATTCTTTTGATTTTGATGGAATAGAGGTAAATGTATTTTAGCCACTAGTTATCTATTTTCATTTTGGAGTTAATACGCATTTAGCCACCTTTTTTGGGAGCCTACACAATTTGAGTCGGACAAATAACACTAGGAAATGCTATTGGGACTAAAACCAATTCTTTACGTTGCCACTTTTTTTTTTTACATTTTTTTTTTTCATTAAACAAATTCCATACATCTCTATAGGAAACTTTTTCAATCTGTGACTGCAAAAAAGTTAAAAAAACAAGGTATGGACGACATCACTTGTCTATGAACGAGAATAAAAACTACATAAAAAAAAATGGATAAAATCATAAACAAAGTGGGATCTAAAAGAGAAAAATATGATAATCATGCAAGTAAATAAGTTGGTCATGATCAGGATAAAAACATGAGATTGAAATCTCAGACTGAAGAAACATATCCAACATTCATCTAGTACTGGTGGTATGAATATATGGAACATTCAGCTGCCAATTATCTTTTTATTTCTTTTTGGTAAATTTCATCTGCCAATTATTTGTTAGTATGTCACTGGCAGCAAATAATTAAACAAAGAACATGTCACAGTCAAATTAGGTACAAGCACCCTTCCTAGAAAAAACATTTTTTTTTTTTATAATTGACTTTCTAGATGAACATATTAGGTGCCTTTTTATCTCCTTTTAATATTTTGGGTATCCGTCATACATGCAAAAATATATGCATAGTTTGTGGAGGTCTCCCATCAAATATTATTGTATGGTTTTAACCAGAAAAAATATTATTGTATGATATTGGCATGGATTAGTAAAAAAATACTAATATAAAACTCATAACCTGCCCTTGTTGACTGATTTATACAAAAGTAGTGTTAATGTGCAATGCACCTAGCACCTTTATGAGGTTCATAAACCAGGTATTGAAACCATTCATTGAACACTTTGTTGTTGTTTACTTTGATGATATCCTAATCTACAGCAAAAACAAGCAAAATCACATGACACAACTCCAGCAAGTTTTACAAGTACTCAGGGAAAACAAGCTTTATCTAAGCTTACACAGGTGTGAATTCCTCACTGAAAAATTACTTTTCCTAGGCTTTATCATCAACAAAGAAGGTATTCACACTGATCAAAGGAAAATTCAGGCTATTATTGACTAGAAAACTCCTCAAAATGTGTCAGAATTGAGAAGTTTCCATGGTCAATCAACTTTCTACAGGAGGTTTATCAAAGGTTTCAGCACTATAGCAGCTCCACTTACTGAATGTTTAAAGAAAGGAGAATTCAATTGGGGACCTACACAGGCTGCCAGCTTCTCCCTACTTAAACAGAAGCACACTCAAGCCTCAGTGTTAGCATTGCCTAACTTTGACAAGGTATTTGAAGTCGAGACAGATGCTTCTAAAGTTGGCATAGGAGCCGTTTTAATTCAAAAGGGCAAACCTATTGAATTTTTTAGTGAAAAACTATTCTCAGCTAGGCAGAAGTGGACCATTTATGAGCAAGAGTTATATGCAGTCATTAAGGCTTTTCATCACTGGGAGCATTACCTTGTGCAAAGGGACTTTATACTCCACAGTGACCATCATCCTCTCAAATACCTCAATTCACAGAAAAAGTTGAATGATTTACATGCTAGATGGGTTGAATTTCTACAGAAGTTTCACTACTCATTCCATCACAAATCTAGTTAACTAAGCAAGGTAGATGATGTTTTAAGCAGGAAATACACACTTCTTTCAACCCTCCAATTCAAATTGCAGGACTTTGGCCATCTCAAAGATCTCTATGCTACTGATTTTGACTTCTCCTCTATCTGGGACCAGTGCCTACTTAAAAACAAAGTTGATGATTTCCATATTTCTGATGGTTATCTCTTTAAAGGGAATCAACTCTGTGTTCTTAGAACTTCTCTCAGGGACTTCATCATTCAGGATCTACACTCTGGGGGATTGGCAACTCACTTGGGAAGAGATAAAACTACTGGCTCCATTACTAGCAGGTTCTATCGGCCACGAATGAAGACTGACATCATTCAATTCATCCAGAGATGTGGCACCTGTCAACGAGCTAAAAGACATGCTCAAAACACTGGCCTCTACATTCCTTTACCTGTTCCCAGTACCATTTGAGAAGATTTGTCCATGGATTTCATCCTTGGGCTGCCACTAACACAAAGGAAAACTGATTCTATTTTGGTTGTGGTCGATAGGTTTTCTAAGATGGCACACTTCTTGCCTTGTAAGAAAACATCTGATGCCACCTATGTGGCCACTCTTTTTTTCGAGAAATAGTTCGATTGCATGGAATTCCTAAATCCATCACTTCAGACAGGGATGTGCGGTATGTAAATCACTTTTGGAAAGTGCTGTGGAAGAAGTTTGATACTAAGCTTCAATTCAGTAGTGCCTACCATCCACAAACAGATGGCCAGATTGAGGTTGTTAATAGGACACTTGGAGCTATGCTAAGGTGCCTAGCTAGTGACAAACCTAAGCAGTGGGATTCAATCCTTCCTCGGGCAAAATTTGCTTCCAATAGTATGTTAATCGTTCAACAGGATTAACCCCTTTCACTATTGTTTACAAAAAGAGTCTTAATGCTACTATGGATTTGGTTTCTATTCCTGGACTCAATCACAAGGGTGCATATACATTTGTTGACAATTATATTCAGTTCCACAATGACATCAAGGCAACAATTGAAGCAGCTAATCTAGCTTATAAAATAGTAGCAGACAACATAGACGTGAAAAGACTTACCATATGGATGATCTTGTGATGATCTATCTGAAGAAGGAATGTTTTCCAATAGGTACCTATCACAAACTCCGTTTGAAAAAGCTTGGCCCTTTTTGCATTCAAAAAGTTTTGGGGCTGAATGCCTATCTCGTTGACTTTCCAGACGATCTCAAAATTTCTCCAATCTTCAATGTTGCTGATCTTAGCCCTTATCTTCCTCCTGATGATGCCTCGGTTCTTAAAGAATCACTAGGGATGAGTTCTTTGAGGGAAGAAGGGATTGATGCACTGTAACCAGTTGGAGACGAAGACCAGCAAGCAGAGGTCGAAGACGAAGGCCAGACTTAGTTACCGCTGCATCATTTAATTGAATTAAGGCTTTTACTGCTTTACCCTTAGTTATTAGCCGTTTTACATTTGTTTTAAAGGACCGAATAGTCTTTGTCTTTCTTTAACTGTTTTTGTCTTTTATTTCCTACATGTCAAAACCGTTAGCTAATGCGGCACAGTTTTGTAACTTAGAGCTGGTATTAATACCAGGTTCGTCTTCCTCGTGAGACAACTTGATATTTTTCCACCATTGCTGTAATACCTGAAGCTACGGTTGTTAGCTTGATTAATGAAATTAACCCCTCTTTAGCTTTCAGATCCTTGCAACTGAATTGTTTAAAGGGTTTGATTATCTCAAATACTTTGTTTCTACATCAGCTGCTATACATATTAATTAAAAGATTTCTATACATAAGCAAATTAATTAGTTTCTACAGAGTTAATGATATTATATGGCAAGTGGACAAGTAGAAAACTCCAACTCTATCGCTGTATCCATGTGGTATCTATTTTAATATTGTCCTATACACGCGAACACATACCTGTTAAGCCGAGTAAGTCCTAGCCTCGGTTTTAAATCAACACAGCGTCCTACCTATTTCAATATTGTGATATATGCGACCCCCATTAACTTAGTCTCCTACCCCATAAGCCGGTTCTGCAACAAAGTGATTCTGCAATTCATTTCACTCTCCTCTCAATCTATGGGGTTAGACAGAGACTCCAAGATGTGATAGTAAAGAAGTGCTGTGGGACAGGATCTGTAGGGAACCGGAGCCTGGGGATCACATCTACACATGGAGCCGAAACAATAAAGAAATACATCACGGCGATCTTCTTCTTCCTTTCCTGTTTCACAAACATTTTTCCTATATGAATCTCTCTCTCTCTCTCTCTCTCTCTCTATATATATATATATATATATATGTATATGTATATATATTTCTTATAGGAATACCATAGACTATGGTTAACTATGAATTATGGAAATTTATACTTAGTTTGCTGATATATATGTGACTCCAGGGATATATGTGAATGAGGAAAAGGTGATCTACTACAAATGTCGTGATAAAAAAAAGTCGCAAGTTGTAGACTCTTCCATCATAGAAGATTTTCTTTCAGGGGGACAGCTCGATATCTTTAAATATAATGTTAATCCAGCTCTCTTCGTTCTTAAGCCTAGAGGAAATACCAGTACCACTACCTCTGCTGATAAAACTGAAGATGTTCTTCGCCGTGCGCGTTTCCTTCTCGACAACAACTCTGCTGATTGCCGTTCTTACATAAAAAACTGTTATGATGACTTTGCAATATATTTTAAAACAGGGTTGATAATGTACAGTGGAAGGAGTGGGGTCAGAGATGATGTGTCACGAGCACCCACCTTGGCTGTTACTGCTTTTGTGTTTCATTGTCTACTCCGACTAATGCCTAATAGTTTTACTGCTCTGACAGCCATAGGTCTCGGCATGTATAGTACCTTTAGATTGGCTCATGATATTGGATCTCATCCTCATGTTATTAAAGTTGAAGATGAGAGAGATTTGCTCAAGTTGAGAGCTTGGCTTCTCATTCTTTGAGACGTACCTTATGCTTCTTCTGGAGACTGGTTTTAGTAGCTTTGAAATGTGCTTTCATTTCTTTGACACTTAGTATGTGGACGAGTCGGAGACCACATGCTAAGTGTCAGGGAAATGAAAGCACATACCAAAGCTACTTCAGCCAGTTTAAACAAGAAGCGTGCGGTACGTGGGAAGCCCAAAGAATCAGAAACCAATTTCTTAACTTCACCAAACTTCTTTACTTCAACTTTAATAGCATGGTAAAGAGATCGGATATCATGAGTCAATCTATAGGTACTATCTATGCCAAGGCCTGTAGCTGCCAGAGCAGTAAAACTAGCAGGCATTAGTCTGAGTATAAAAAAAAACACAAAAGCAGTAACAATTATTGTTGATCCTGATGGCTTATTTCTGCAAGCATCAATGCCACCAGACATTATCAACCCTGTTTTGCAATATATTGCAAAATCATAACAGTCTTTTATGTAAGGATGGTAGTCAGCAGAGCTGCTGTGGAGAAGGAAACGCGCACGGCGCAGAACATCTTCAGCTGGATCGGCAGAGGCAGTGGTACACGTAACTCCTCCATGTTTGGCAAGGAAGAGAGCTGGATTAACATCGTATTCAAAGATAAAGAGTTTTCCATTTGAAAGAAATTGATCTACACTGCGAATGACTACAGCATGCGACTTCTTTCGATTACCACATTTGAAGTAGATCACCTCATCATCACCCACATATATTCCTGGGGTCATATATCAGCTAACTAAGAAAATCTCATAATTCGTACATAAACCATAATCTATGTATTACTATAAGAAGTACATACAGATTCATATGGGAAAAAAGTTTGTAAAACACAAAAGGACAGTCAGGCATTCAAAGAAGAAGAAGAAGAAGAAGAAGTTCACCATGATGGATTTCTTCTCCAGTTCTCGACCAAGTGCAGATGTGATCCCCAGGCTTCATTTCTCTCCGGGTCCTTTCCGACAGCACTCTTCTCCTATTACACCTGGGAGTCTCTGTCTGCATTTCAGATTTATGTATTGGGAAATGGAAATTTGAACCCAACCCCAAATAGATTGAGATGGATGGAGAAGAGATTCAAATGAATTGCAGAATCACGGTCTCATAAAACTTTCTTAGGAGATTGTTCATTATATAGAGGGTCCAAGGGTGGAATGTTGACTTACGTATTTACGCGGGAATTGCGTAAATAATTTGCTTTCGCCAGCCACCAAGCGAACACCTTGACACGTGTCCCCGCGTCGTCAGCGTGTGCTTTTTGCTTTTTGTCTCTAGTTTTGTAATAGTGATTCAGATACCACTTGTTTGAAAATCAATCTCAGTGCTTTGAAGAGCAATAAAAAGCACAACAACTACAATAAGAAGAAGAAGAAGATGATGATGGTGAGCTCTGATTTTTCTCCAACTCCTCCAATTAAAGGGGCTTGTAACCCTGCCACCAGAAAGATACCCTCTGTTCTATTTGGGTTCTTGATTTCTTTCCTTTCTTTTTTTTCTTTTTTTATCTCTTTGGTTGGAAATTAGGTTCCGTTTTTGGTAAAGTGAAAAGAATTTGGGAAGAATGGGAGGTTTAGAGATCTCTGGATTAGAGACATTTTTCTTGGAATAGGAGGAACGTTGAACAACAATTTCAGCGAACGTTAATTGAAAATTTAGAGATAAATTTTTGACGTAGGAAGTCTAATTAATAAAACCGGAAATTAAGCTTAGAAGATAAAACGGGTTTATCAATAAGCTTCAAGCTTCAAAATTACAGTAAAAATGGCCACCCCATAAACAAAAAATCCTTTATTTTCAAGGTTAATCAGTATAGCGATCGATGAATTGTAATGAAAGACTGTATGATGCGAAATTTTTACATTACCTTTGTAGGACCAATATTTCTTTTTATTTGAAAAATACTTGAATTAATCTCAATTATATCCATAAATTTTAGTTTTTATTTTTTTATTTTTTTATTTTTTTATTTTTTTATTTTTTTATTTTTTTATTTTTTTAATTTTTTTAATTCTGGCTTTGATGCCAACCTTTTCTAAAAGTTTAAATCACTAAAAATAGATCGTTTCTTTTATATTATTCTCTAACACATACTCATGACATTATATATCCAGATATGGAACAAGGTTCTCAAAGCTGCCTCAAAACACTTCAAGAAAAAGAAGAAAGACACTTCAGCTCAGGTGAGGCTTTCCAACTGTATGAAATATGGAAATATTTGAGAATTTCTATTGATTTTTACCTTTCAATTTCATTTTAATTAATAATGATGATAATGTATTTGTNTTTGTTCATGTTTTTTAAGCGTAAGAGTCTTTGGTGGTAATTTATTATATATGGGTGGCGGCTGTTTTGAACTTGAAAAGCGTATTTGGTGTGGATATCTACAGGATTTGGTGGAAGTTTTGAGTTGATAGGCATAGTGGGTGGTTGCGGAATTGTGTCGTCGGTGGTTGGGGTTTTGAGCTTTGGCATCTTAGTTTGTAAGTATAAATATATATATGCATATATGATCTGATATAGATTTACATATTTATAGTTTTGTCCGTTAATGTGCATGTATGTTAATACGACGAGCTTATATGTGAATTAGTATATAAAAAATATATAAATAAATATGATGGGCTTATGCATCATCGTAATTAAATGTGAATTAGCTAGTAACATATAAGCAAATACGACAGATTTTGGTCCGTCATAATAGTACGTAGTTCATGCATGTCATTTAATGTGAATTAGTATAATATATATGCAAATACAACGGACTTTGGTCAGTCATATTAGTACTTATATGCATGTCATTTAATTTCCACTATATTAGTATTTTTAACTTTCTAGAGATTTTTAAAATATATAAAGATGAATAACCATCAAAGACTCATCTAATGATTTTTAAAATATATAACATAATTTAATTAGTTAATAAAACATAATGTTTAATAGTCTATATTTATTTTTATTAGATATAAAAGTATATTGTTGTACATTAATTTTGCATAGGTTTATATAAAGATGGATAAATCATGGATAACAATGGATAGGAGAACAAAATCATTTGATGATGGTTTGAGTAAATTTATAAAATTTAGTAAGAAGTATATGAATAGTGATGGTAAAATTCCATGTCCTTATTTGGAATGTGGGAATTTATACATTCCCACTATTGAGAAAGTTAGAAGACACGTGTTTTTTAAAAGATTTGATACAAATTACAGTAGATAGATTTTGCACGGAGAAGATTTGAAAGAGAACATAGATTTTATAAAAGCTAAAACAATGAATGTTGAAATTGATATTAATGTGGGCATAGATGAAGATGATGCAGATGTTGTTGATAATAATATTGAAATGATGTATGCTGCTTGTGACAATTTTGTGGATAATCCATATGCATTTAAGAGTTTGTTGGAGAATGCAAAAAAAAAAATGTATCCAGGTTGTACAAAATTTACCAAATTATCAACTTTGGTTAAATTGTACAACCTGAAATCAAAATATAAATTTTCTAACAAATTTTTTCTGAATTGTTGAAATTATTGCGGGAAATGTTACCAACTGATTATGTTCTCCCAGAGTCTATCTATGTTGTGAAAAAAACATTGACTACACTGGGGATGAATTATAAGAAAATATATTGTTGCTCGAAAAATTGTATTTTGTATAGAAAACAATATGAAGAGCTTGAATCTTGTCCTATGTGTGGAGAATCTAGATGGAAGTCCAATAACAACGGAAGTAAGCATGTTAAGGTTTCAAAAAAAAAATGTTATGGTATTTTCCATCCATTCTCCGTTTTCAAAGGAGGTTTCAAAGTATTAAGACGAAAAAGAATTTAAATTGACATGCAAATGAGAGGGAGGTTAAAGTTGGTAAGTTAAGGCATCCTGTAGATTTTCCATCATGGAAGCTGGTTGATCAATTATGGCCTGAGTTTGGGAATGAATCTAGAAACTTAAGGCTTGGAATTGCTGCATATGGAATTAACCTGCACAAGCATATGAGTAGTAAATACAGTTGTTGGCTAGTACTAATAGTTACATATAATCTTCCACCATGGAAGTGTATGAAACGAAAATTTATAATGTTGACTCTATTAATTTTTGGACTACACCAATCAGGTGAACGCATTGATATATGTTTATTTGCAGCCATTGATTGATGATCTGAAGAAGTTGTGGGTTGAAGGCTTTGACACTTGGGATGCCTATAGGAAACAATACTTCACAATGAAGGCAATATTATTGTGGACTATAAATGATTTTCCAGCATATGATGACTTGTCTGATCATGTTGTCAAATGTTATTTTGCTTGTCCTATTTGTAGTGAAGACACTTGTGCCTAAAGTTTGAAACATGGAATGAAAATGAGTTATTGTGGACATACAAGATTCCTTGGTAGTCATCATCCATTTTGAAAGCAAAAGAAGGCTTTTAAAGGTTTGCAAGAGTTTCGTGCAACATTTTTACGTATGACAGGAGAACAGATCCTTAGGAAACTTGATGCTATTGCGTTTGATCATGGGAATAAACGTAAACGATATGCTGCTAATAGATGTGCTTGGAAAAAAAATCCATATTCTTTAAGCTTAAATATTGGAAATCATTATATGTAAGACATAATCTAGATGTCATGCACATTGAGAAAAATGTATGTGAGAGTATCGTTGAAACTTTACTTAACATTCATGGGAAGACAAATGATGGACTTAATGCTCAATTGGATTTGGTAGAATTGGGTTTGAGAAAAGATTTAGCACCTATGGTGGAAGAGAAAATGACTTATCTTTCACTTGCTTGCTACACTTTGTCTAAGGAAGAGAAAATGAAATTTTGCAAGTATTTGGTTGATTTAAAAGTTCCTAATGGTTAGTCATCAAATTTTAGAAATATTGTTTCGATAAAAGATTGAATGGTATGAAATCGCACGATTGTCATACATTAATGCAACAATTGTTTCCTGTTACAATCATATAACTTCTTCCTAAGGATGTAAGATATGCAATTACAAGATTTTGTTTCTACTTCAATTCTATTTGCAAAAAAGAGATAGAAGTTGCGAAGTTGGACACTATCCAAACTGAGATTGTAACGACATTATATGTGTTGGAAAAATTCTCCATCTTTTTTTGATATAATGATCCATCTAGCTGTACCTTTGGTTCAAGAAGTTAGATTGTGTGGTCCAATTTACTTCTGATGGAATTTGAGAGATATATGAAAGTGTTAAAGGGATTTTTCAGAAATCACAATCGACCAGAAAGTTGCATTGCTGTGAACTACATTGCTAAAGAAACGATAGAGTTTTGCAATGAGTATTAGAAAGACTTGGTAGCAATTGGGAACCCACCCAGTGGGTATGAACAACAATGTGTGGAGGAACATGTTGGTGATCCCTTAAAGGATGGGAAGAACATAAATATTGATCAAGAACTTTGGGAACAACAATGTGTAGAGGAAGATGTTGGTGATCCGTTAAAGGGTGGGAGGAAGATGTTGGTCATTGGATTCTCGACGTTGTCAATCCATTTGATGGATTTGCTTATTTTTTGACTCTATTAAATCGGGTGTCCGTGCAGATTTTAAACAAATGATTCATACGTAATTAATTTTAATTATTTTTTTTTACATTTATTAATTATATTAAATGTTTTTCACTATTCTTATTTTTGCCAAATTGAAAAGAGCTTTTACAATGTGGAATGGACCGCAAGACTAGAAAATCCAAGAAGAAGAATTTGGTTTGGCCAAGCACAAAGGTAATAAAAGTCAAAATACTACATTTTACTATTTTTTTTTTAAATTAATAATTTCATTCTTCTGTATTTTAAGTTTTTGTTCAAATTCAATTGTGGACGCCTTTACAATCGGGTGGAACCGAATGTGTATACTATATATGCATCGTGATGAGAGAAATTTTAAACATGAACGAAGATTTTTTTATCACCAAAGTCCTTTCATAACTTGGTAAGCCTAATGAACAATTATTTGTCATAATTATATTTAAAATCTATCTTATGTTAAATATATTTAATGTCTAAAATATGATATTTTTCTTAAACTGTTCCATAATGTCGTTTGGATGCAAGATTATCTGGACGAATTCAGAGATGGGCTACATATTTGATTGACGTAATTTCTAATCCAGATAAATTTTTATCCAATGTCGATTAAATATTATATAAATTAATGTGCTAGTAAAATGTTATTACTGTACTATTTTATTTAATATATATTACATTTACTCTTTTTAATTTTAATTTTATCAATTTTTATCCAATTCATCTATTATAAATTTTTTTAAATTGTTCAAAAATATATATTTGAAACCCTAAAAATATAATTTCAGAAAAATAAAAAAAAAATGCAAAAAAAAATTAAAATGCAAAAAAATAAAGTATAGTCGATGCACATTGTGCGTTGTCGTTTAATAGCATAGATGATGCACATCGTGCGTCGTCGGTGTAGTGGATATAGATGACGCACATTGTTCGTGCTTTGTCTTTGATGGGTTTTAATAGCTATAAATGATGCAGGTGTTGCTTCATCTTTGGCAGGTACTCATAAAGTGCATTGTGTTTGATGTCGTTGCTGACCAAATACGATATGTATTGTCTGTCGTGTATCCACCAAAGATGACACACACGTTGCCACGACATACAATAACACGACTCGTTTTGCTTGTCGTATTATGTTTGAATTGGCTATGTGGAATCTGACGTATCTTGGCCTTAAAGACCACGCATAAAAACCGTTGTATATGATTCTAAAAATGACAGTTTTGTTCGTCGCGTATTCTTAGGACTTTTTACGACGATGCTTAATACAAAAATTTTGAACTGTCATCTAAAGCCTTCCGGACAACATTTTATGTGTGTCGTGGACAATGTATTTTTTTGTCGTGACTTCATGAGATGCTGAAAGCCTATGCAAAATTATTGCTAAACAACAAATATAACAGATAGAAGCAGTCCTTATAATATTTTCCAACGAATATAAATCCCTAAACTGAAAAAAAAAACATTATGGCCAATAATTCATTATAGTTTTCTAAGAATATGCCAAAGAGAATGAAATTATGAATATATACTGAAAGAGAAAAACTATTTATATGTTAGAAAATAGAATGACAATTTTCTTATAGGTTGTTATGCATAACTCGATTGTAAATGGAAACTCAAAATATCAAACGTTTCACTCATTCCACCTAATGTAATAAACGAGTCAAGATAATGCATATTCTCACGAACCAAACACAAGCATAATCTTTTTTTCTTTTTCTTTTTTTTATATTTTATTTAAACAATAATTACTAGTATTAAAATGTTAAACAAAGGAGAATGAAAATCACTACGTCAAAAACTCATGAGCACGACATCTACTAGGTGACATTTAACCAACTATGTGTCGGCTAAAAATCAAAGACGACACTTCCAAAAAATGATTTATACAATATGCAACACTTTCCGTCGCTATTACATGTTCGAGCCAAAAGATATATGGCTCTAATACAAGTAAGTATTGCTAAATTAAACAATTTAAGTAAAAGGAACAACATTGATACAACTTATAATGACTTAGAAAACAAGTGTCGCCTGTGTTTGGCCAAGTTCACACCAACAAATAGACGACACTAGTGTCACTAAATTAATAATTTTGGAATGAAATAAAATAATTTGATGCAACTTATAGTGGTACTTTAACCTATACTATAGCCTATCTGTCTTTGCACCGGAACTTACATAAGTTAGAGTCGCTAAATCAAATAATTTTATTATGAAAATAAAACTTAATGACCTTATAGCGATACTTTATTCTACAATGTTGAGTATCTGTGTTTGCACCAAGTGTGCACCCAAAAAAATGACGATTCTTAAACAATGCAGTGTTGCCTATCCTTTTGTGAAAATAAAGTGTTTGTGCATGGTGAATGAGCTTCCGGTGTAGGTTAAGTTCGTAAAAGTGATGAAGTGTCACGTATTTTTTGTACAAGGTGAATGAGCTTACCCGACACTTTGTTGTTTATAAGTTTTCCATGTGCGTAGATTAAGTGGCACAAAAGTAACGAAGTGTTGTGTAATGTTTGTATAAGGTGAATGAGATTAGGCAGTACTTCTTTGCTTATAAGTGTCTCGTATGTGTAGATTAAGTGTTGCAAAAGTAAAGAAGTGTCGCATATTATCTGTACAAGGTGAATGAGCTTACGTGACATTTTGAGAACTATAAGTGTCGCGTATGTGTAGATTAAGCATTGCATAAGTTACGAAGTGTCATGTATTATTTGTACGAGATGAACGAGCTTATGCTACACTTCGTTGTCTATAAGTGTCACGTATGTGTGCACTAAGTGTCGCATAATTATAAAATTATTGTGTATTAGTCTTTTGGTGTGATAATAAAATAAAACCATTTTTAAACTAGAGCTCACTTATATGCCACGCTTTGATGACCATAACTATTGTCATATTTCGGCCTCTGATAGGCATAAAAAGTTAATATTTTTATGCCTTATTTTATATAGGATTTTAATTATTAATGAAAGGTATTGAATTATTGTATTTTTCTTTTTTCAGAGAAAGAAGAGAAAATGCTGAAATTTACTATATTACTGCGCAATCTTTACTAAGAAAATCATATCTGGAGCTACACATGGAGGTTTTGTGGGATTCTAGTTGCAAATGATTCTTGATTCATTAAGCTTCTATGTTATAAATTTTCATTGCAATTGGATTATCCAATTAGTACCAGTTTGATTTAGAATATCAACATTTTTAGCAGTTGCCACTATAAGAAATTTGGCCTATAGCAACGAAATTTGTAGCTACAAAATAATTTTTGTGATAGAAGATACCTTTTTAGTTTCAAAACACTAGTTTTGTGATTGTTTAAAAAATATGTTATTTTCAGGTATGAACTTTGAAATTGTAACAATATTATATGACTAATGGGTGAATTTTTAGGAGGAAAATTTTCCCTCCAAAAGTTAAACACCGACTTTTACAAATTTTTTTGATTTATGACTAAATACTTTGAGTTTGACTAGTCAACTAATGAAATATATACAGTCACAAAAAATATTTCCATTACATAAAAAAATGTAATTTTTTAACTGAAAAAATAAATAAGATAAACAAAATTGTCCCAAACGGCACTGTTTTGGACTCTATTTTGGGTGCCTTTCCATCTAACTAAGTCTCATTCAATATTGTTGAAAAACACCGTTCCAAGTCCTCCAAAATCCTCGGCCAACCTTTCATCTAATGTGGAGGTGAAACGTTGCTGAGATACCTTTTGGTTCCCCATATTTGTGCGTTAAAGGCAGAGGTGGGTTGTTTATATTTGGTTGCCTTACTGTTTCGATTTCTTTTTCACTGAAGAATAACTTTCTTTTCTATAATGCATAATGCATGCACCATTGTTTCTGCTTTGTAAAATATTAATTTTGAGTATCAGTTAAAGTCTTCGATTTAGGGTTTTAATATTGAGTTTGATTTAATTTTTCTGTAAGTTTCTTTATTTTATTTTATTTTAGTGTTCATGTTTTAAAAAGTCTAATTATATGCATTGTTCACGCATTAATTCACGCTTCAGTGTGCATATGATATATTGTATTAAAATGATTCATATGCATATATGCAATGCAGTATGTTCTTAGTTTTTGTTCATGCCCATATGCATATATGGCATCCTTGTGTTCTTAGTTTCTTTTTAATTTTAGAAAATGGATCTAAAAATCCACCACCATTTCAGCTTCTACAAGTTCATTTTTCATTCATATGCTATACTTGTTTATATTCTTTTATCATATTTCTACATTTTGGGGCTTGTTTTAAATTTTTTGTTCATATTCACCAGTATAAGATAAATTACTTTTTAAACAAACTTTACATTAGGTTGGATCTTGTGTAGTTTATTGTGTTGAGTAAGGAAAATATGTACTGAAAGGATAAATAAAATGGTAAAACAAATAATTAGAAATACTCTTAAACAAATAATTAGTTTGTAAATGATTATGTACTTGCTAGAGATAATCATAAGGTTCAGTCATATTGTTGTTTTTTTTGTAGATTAAATTGTTGTTTTTTTTTTTTTTCATATCATATTGTTCAAACTATACACGAAAAACATAGAAAAATACAACTTGAAATACCATTAAAAGTTGTTAGTGTGTGCATTTATTTTTTATTTTTTTCCCTCTCTAATGGTAAAGAAATAGCAAATTTATTTAGAGAGTTTATTTTGATGTATGGTTTCCTACAAAACACAAATGGACGATGTAACATCCTGTTTTGAGAAAAATAGTAAAAATTTCAAGTTTGAGCAGTTTGACTTTAAGTGGGCCCCAGAGTTGACTTTTTGTATGGTTATATTTCAGTTTTGACTTTGGTACCGTTGCGTAGAGCTTGTCGATACGAGTCCGTAGACTAGTAGTACGTTTGATTCGGAGTTAAGACCAGGAAGTTATGGTCGTTTTAGTGTGAGGGGCTTTTTGGTAATTTAGCAAGGACTGATATTTATGGGCGAGAAATGACCATTTTGCCCCTGTCTTCTTTTTTAAAAATTTCCAGAATTCTGGAAAATTTCTCACGCACACCCTAAGACCCCCCCCACGCCTCCCCTCCCCCTTCGCCGAGCCACCTTCCCACGCCGGCAGCTGCCACACCGTGGCCGGAGTTGGCCGACCACCACCCCTAGATCGAAGCTGGCAATCTCCTCTTCCTCCTCGTACCAGTGGTTCGCCGTGAAACGACCCAGATCGCCGGAAAACATAGCAAAACCGAGAGCCCGTGCAACCGTGAACAGTCGCGACACCATCTTTGGCCGGCCAGATCTCACTGTTCCGGTGGAGTTAGGGAGCGTGCTTGGTACCATTGGAAAGCTGGTGCGATGATCTACATTTTGGTACCAAGATTGACCCAGGAAACAGCCGGAGCTCGGTGGAAAACGACCGCGAAGTTTCGAAAAAACCACCGCGACAGCCACCTTTCCACCCCGATCTACTCCGATCTCCGGCGAGTGGCATGACACAGCCACCACCACTGGCCTCAGACCGCACCGGCGACCAGATCTGCAGCTGGCCGGACTCCGGTGACCACCCCACGTGCCCCACGCGCCGCCCACGCGTCGCCGCCGTCTTCGTCCACGCGCCGCCGTCGATCTCGTCCTTTTCCGGCGAGTGAGTGCTCACCACCCGTTCCAACGCGTTCCTAGGGTCGTGGGCAAGCTTGCTGTACCTTCAATTTGATCTAATTTTGGTCGGATTCGAAAACGCTCAATCCCGGCCGAGGTTCGATCTTCCGGGACCAAATTCCGACTATTGGCTAAGACGAATCCTGAAATTGAAGGTAGATTCTCGTTCCTTGCATCTTCAATTTCGTTTCGGTATAAAGTTTGCTGAAATCGGATTTGAAACGGGAAAATCCGTGTATTTTGGGGATTTTTACCAATTTGGGACATTTTCGTAATTTCTGAAAATATTAGGGTATTTTCGTAATTACTGAAATTGCTGGGCAATCTTGTAATTAGTATTTTAATATGTTAATTGGAGACTTAGAGGACTCCTCTGAGCCGTTGGTTAGTTTCAGTAATTTAAAGAGTGTTTTGGTAATTTATTTTAGGTGTTCGTGCACTTTCGAAGGCTGGATCGGAGATCCAGCAGGAGCACGTGTCAGACCTGTGAGTGCATTTATTTTTTAAACGTTTTGGGATTATATATTATTATGATTTAATCGCATACGATTTGTTCTAATTGAGTTTCCTTGTGCATTTTAAATTATGCTTATTAAATATATTATATGCTGATTTAAATGGTTGATGATTTAAAACTATATATGCATTTGTGATTTTAATGGAATTTATATGAGATTGATGTTTTAAATGGTATTTGGTGATTTATGGAATTTAAGAAATTTTTGGGGCAAATTTTGATATTCGAAAAATATTTGATTATTTTAGTAAAATTTTTTTCAAAAGAGAAGAGTTTGGAAAATTGTTTTAAAATAAAAGGATTTGAAAATTTATGATATTCGGTGATGGATGATTTTAGAAATGATTTTGAGGAGTACCACACGGTATCGAGATGTTGATTGAGATGTATGATTATTATTCGTGCTATATAAATTATTATGCCATCCTCTGCTGCGGACATGTGTTGGGAGAGAGATGATGAGGATCCTGCCATGACGGATTTGGGACGCCGGTTCATTGTGATGAGTTTACCCCCCTCCCCTGCCTGTGACACCATCAGGACGCTGAGGGTCACACGACACGATACTATGCTGTGGTACCGATTTGGATTTATATGGATTGGATTTATATGATTTGGATTTATACGATTTGGATTTATATGGATTGGATTTATACGATTTGGATTTATACGATTTGGATTTATATGGGTTGATTTATATGATTTAGATTTATACGATTTGGATTTATATGGATTTGTCTTATATGATTTGGATTTATACGATTTGGATTTATATGATTTTCGATTCACGGTTGCAGTTATGATTTTGTATTCATGGATTTTGCCTCATGGTTTTAGATTGTGGATTTTGGAATTTATGGGTTGGAGCCCATCGTATTTGGTTTTAAATCGGTTTTGGATTTAACAAATGTTTCTACTTGCCATTTTATACAAACATGATTTACAAATAAAGTTAATGTTTCTTGTTGAGATTATATTTATGGTTTAGTGATTGATTCGTGTTTTCAATGATCGTTTTAAATTACGTTTTCGCCCCACAAACTGTTTTATAATGATTTAATGATTTTGGGGATTAAACCAAGGGTTTTGCGAAATGATTTTCAAAACGGGGAACCTTTCAACTGAGTGACGTGAGGTTTGAGTGTAAAGGATTTAAACTGTTGAACTTGTATTTTGTAATTATCTAGGAGCACTCACTGAGATTTTATATCTCACGTTTTGTGTTTTTAACTTCGTTCCCTAGGTCATAGCTGTAGGTCCTCGTGAGCTACCGTTGGCATCGCATTCGTACTCGACTTCCGCTACTACTTCTTTTTATGTATTAAATCATGTTCTCTTTATTTTGTTTATTATTGGATTTGTATCATTTATATTTTGTTATCTCACTTAGTGATTCTGTCATTCTCACCTTCTCCCTAATCTGTTATGTTATTTATTTCAGTACGGCTAGTTGTTTGTTGCAATGCATATCTTATCAACTTTTTGTCCTATTTATTATTTTATTGTTTATTGAACTCCTTTTCGGAGAAGGATTCTGTCGGCTACCCCGAAGGGTTCTGGTGAATCTTCCTCAAGCGGGGCCTCTCTGGTTAATCTGGAGGGATTTTCGGGGCGGGTCCTGTCAGACGATGGAAATTATAAGTAAGTCTTGCATAGAACTTAGAAAGTAAAAGTATCATAAAATTGATGGTCTAGATGTCTTCATTTTGTGATGGTTTCCCTCTTTCAGAATATTACTCCTACTGAGTTCTTTTAATTATAAGTTTGTTATTCCCAACAGGATGGTACACTCCAACCTTGTTAGTTTTCTATTGCTCCAAAATGGTTGTTTAATTTCATTAGAATTATTTATTACTGTTTGTCTTAATTTCCTTGGAGATATCATTTATGTGTCCTTCCAAAGGCATCTTGTGTACATGTTGATTCATTGCAAATTGAAATTATATTCTTTTTTTTTTTTTTCTGAGAAGTGCAAAAATTACTTTTGCGAACTATATTAAGATACACAGATTTAAAGTTGCTTTGTGGATTAGGATATTTTAGAATGATACAAACGACACGGTTCATGCTATATAATATATGTTGGCCAGATATGATATAAATGACAAGAATATTTAATTTGTGCAAGAGAGGTCAGATATTATGTTACATGATAAGTAGATATATAATATATATGGGCCAAGTTTATTTGGCATGTATAAACAGAACTTAACAAGTACATGTGTATGTACTAGGCTAGGAAGATTATACTTGGTGTGCAGTAAACTTCAATGCTTGTATAGATTATAGATCACTAGTGGTGTCAACAAGGCAATATATAAATGTATATATATATATATATGTATATGCATGAAAATCAAGATTCAATAACAAAAATTTAAGTTGCTAGTGCTGGAGATTTTATAAAATCACGAGTAAAAAGTAAAAAGGTTAATTGGTAGTTATGTTGGTTGTGAAGGTGAATGACATTTGAAAATGGGTGAGAAGGTTTGCCAATTATCATGGTAACAGCTGCTTCCTCCCATACACACAACTTTTCCAAATTTGAAGCATCCATCGTTTTAGGCTTTCTATTCATGTATAACAAGTAGACAAGAGCTATGAATCCAAATTATCAACTAGAATTGAGTAAATAAAACACACACACACACATCGATATATATATATGTCCCCATTATTCTAGCTATTGTCTGCCTTATTTTTTGATAGGAGCTAATAAATAGCTTACACTTGCTTAAGCAAAAGCTCTTCAAAAAGGAGACAGTAAATAACCAAGACAAATACTGTTTGGACAGCAAGTATATAAATAGCTTCTTGTAATCCTACATCACAAATTTGATTTCTATTTATTGAATTTATGTCACACATTTGATCATGCAATAATATATTCCATGCAATGCCAGGGGATGATGCAATGCATTCTAGTAATGAAATAACTTGGTGGTAATTTTGATGTGTTGCCATGGCAGATACCGCTGCCAATTTTTTGATGTTTATTATGGTTTACCTAAGACTCTTCTAGCTTTTGGATCACATTTAATTTTTCCTTGTTATTTCATATGTCATATTCATTCTTCTATGTATTACTTATCCAACATACTAAAAATATGCATTATGTGGATTGACATATATAACAAATTATAATAATATTACATATGGTATAATAATGTAAAAATAGAAAACGAGTGCATCTACAAAAGAAATCGTTCAGCAAGAAGGATTAATCATTGTGGAGGAACAAAGTCCTTTGCTCGGATTCGATATAATTTGGTATTTTTTTCTCCTTTTCGTAAATAGGATATGACTTGGTGTTAAATGCTATAACTTTTATGCAATATACATTCCTTTAAAATAATGTAAACCAATTTACATTTTCTTTGTAGAGAGATGCCGAAAATGGACAGTTGCTGGGAAGAAAACAACAATGGCAAGAGACACATTTCAGCAAGAAAAAGGACAAATGGGTAGATGAAGTTTCGAAAGAAGTTTTTGTAAGTATACATATAGAAGGAAAATATAATAGTAAATGATATCTATGTATGCTAAATGGAATGATAAGCAGGCATGGTTGACATTTGTTTTCAACTTTAACATTTTTCCAGCAACACATCCTGAAATCAATCATTTGTTTTTCAGGATAAGGTGATTGAGTTAAAAGAGGAGACACAAGCAGGGGAGGATGAAGTGGGGGAGGATGAACTATTTGATATGGTTTTGTCTGCCAAATCTGGCTACATATGTGGATTAGGTGAAGGTGCAAAGCCTCAAAAATCTGAATCGTGGAGGGTTCAAAACCCTTTAAGAGAAGCTGAAGAGGCAAGAAAGAGGGAAGAGGCAGCAGTTCAAAAAGCTACCAACTTTGAAGTGCAAAACAAAGATCTAAAAGAAAGGCTCAGAGTGTATGAGGATCGTCATAACAATTATATGACTTACATAAATGAAATCCAGCTACGAATAGACTCATTTGAGTGTAATCTACCAACTGAAACAATTGCTGATCATGAAGGAACTTGTAAATTACAAAGAAAATTGCATGAATTTTTAATTTTTGTTCCAATAACTTATGCGTTGAACATTGTGTTGGCTGTTTCTATGTACTTAATTTGCAAGTTCCCTTAGCTTGGACTCTTTGTAAATGTGGTATGCAGTGGTTGATACATTACTTCTAAGATACCATTAAATATTAGTTAACTGCATATGTTAATATATATCTTTTGAATATGTTAAGTGCTAACATCTTAACTTGCACATAGGGTATGACTTGATGCATTAATTTGTAATGCTGAAACTTTTTGATGTATATATACTTAGTGAATCACATGTTTTGGGATGGTTAATTATAAGTAGTAAAGAATATACTCAAACTTTACATTAAGTTTTGGCTTTGTTTTTTGGTTGTGGGTGCATTATGGAACTGTTGTTTTATTTTAGCACTTTAGTCACTAAAATAATAGTTTTCGTAACTAATTAATATGGGGTTGGCAAATAATACGAAACAACAGTTATGGAAAACTTTTGTGGCTAATATAATTAGCGATGTAACAAATGTTTTCGTGGCTAATTAAACCGAATTTAGTAATGGAAAAAGCTTCTTGACAAAGAAATTGCAAATTAGTGATGAAAAAAACTTGCGTGGCTAATCTAATTTACAATTTGTCACAAATATTTCCATGGCTAATTAATATGAATTTCGTAATGGAAACCTCTTCGTGACAAATAGATTGAAATTTAGTAATAAAAAAAACTTCCATGGCTAATATAGTGTACAATTAGTAACGAATGTTTTCGTGCCTAATTCGAACGATATTTAGTAACGGACATAAATTTGTGACTAAAACATTGCAAACTAGTAATGAAAAAAATTTCGTGACTAGTTTTTGAAAAAGTGATGAAACACTTCGTAACTGATTCAATGTGTTTAGCTACGAAATCATAAGGTTCAGTCATGAATATATTGAAGTTTAGTTACGCATTGTTTCGTAACTGAATGTAAAATTGGACAAAATGCATAAATTAGCTTATAGTATGAAACAACTTTATTTTCGTGGCTTGGGACTTTCAGTGATGCATCTACCGGCATGACATTATTACAATGTGTTTTAATAAATTAATATATTTTGCGATGAAAAAACTACCTTCAGTCACGAAAGCTCGCTGTTTCTATAGGCCAGATTTATTGTATTGTGTGGGAAACTTACACTACATTGGGGAAATTAGAATTTGAGTGTACCGATGTCCATTTTGTGCGATCAAGATATTCTTGGAAAGCTAAGATATAGATCTAACATTTGCAACTATAATAAGTGAATTCAGAGTTCATTTGGTCATCCAAACTGTACTTGGAATATACTGATGGACATTGAAGATATAAAAGGAAAGTGTCTTTGCGTACTAGGATGACACCTATGCATGGACTGCCACATCATCACTCTCCAGCCAGGTGTACAATTATTGCCACATCCTACGCCACATGGGAAGTCAGATTATTCTAATTATATTAATTGGAATAATAATTAGAGAAGGAATTAGAATTAGAGAGAAATTTAATTCCTAAAGAGATTTGGATTGTTTTCTTATCTAAGTGTGAATGTGAGGCACCAATGACCTAAATAACCCTAAAGGGCTGGCCATATGAAGGAAATATAGGATATTTGATTGTGATAATATATTATCTCCTATTAGATTGGAATTACATCTAGGGTTAGATAATAACTCTAGGGTTTTCCTAGTTTAACTAGTATAATTTTTCCTATAAATACCATGCACCTTGAAGATTTATTCATTCACTTCTTCACTGATTCACAATTCTCACACATCAAGTTACACGGTAGGTTTAGGTTCTAAGGTCTAGAGTTTTAGGTTTTTATTATAGTTTTGAGGGTTTCTACAAAGGAGATTTTGGCTACACACTAGTTCTTGATCAAGGGAGATTTTCGGACAGCATTTGTGGAGTATTTCAACCTTGTTCTTTAAGCATATTTTGGAGAAGCAAAAGAAGGAAGATTGGAGGAGAAATTCAGCATCCATCAACTATTGGATTTGTTTCTCTATTCTTAATTCTTTTTGTTATTTGATATATGTTTTCTTAAGGATATTTGAGGGCTATTCTTAAGAACATGTGTAACTAATTTTCTATGAGGATTATGATGTAGCCCTATTATGACTATTTAGTTTTTAATGCATGTTTGGTTTTAATTCATATTCATGGTTAATATTTCATTGTAGTTCTTAATGCTTCCATGAAAATGTGGATAGATCTAGTATTATATTGCCTTATAAATAAGGGATATAATATGGATGAACAATAAAATACATGGTTATAGGAATATTGCATGCTTTAGTGACAACTTTGACAATAGCTTATTGGGTTTGCATGTTTTAAGGCTTAAATTTTGGTACTTAGATTAGGGATAATTAAACACCTTGTGCTTGCTAGACTAGAATGCATTGAGGAATCAACTTCTAGTTACTTGTGGTCAAAGGGGGGCTAACCTTATGAATTTATCATGCAATAAGGCTAAATAAGAATAATAGTGGTGAAGTCATAATCCTTGTTTCATCAAACCTTTGAATTTTTCAATAATTACTCTCGCTGCCTTGATTTGTTTTTATAATTGCTTTCTTTTAATTATTTCTTTGCTACTCAACAACAATCACTCAACCAATATACTCTTTTACTATTCTTAATTTGATTAATAATAGATTTAATTTCAATTCTAGAGACATTATTCCTTGTGGGATCAATATCAGTTTTCTCATTAAAACCAGTTTATTACTTGTAGATTCGTACACTTGCGAGTTATCAATTTTCACTACAACAAGTTTTTGGCGCCGTTGCCGGGGAATAATTATTTCTAGTGTTGATTTAAATTTTATTGTTCATTAAATTTCTGTTTTTAGTTTAATTTTTAGTTTTAGTTTTTGTATCGGTTCAGTTTTAGCCATAGAAAAACAAAAATTGGAAAGATTTCTTCAATCCAAAGCAATTCAATTTAATTCGAAGGAGGAAATCGAAGTAGCTAAGTAATTGAATTTAATTTGTGTGTTTAGGTTTTATTTGTTGTTTTCAGTTTTGAAAAAAAATATAATAATAATAAGTTTTGATGTTTTTATTTGTTTCGGTTGTTAGGTTTTATTTACTGAATTTTGAATATTGATTGGTTTTTATTTGATTAATCTTTTGTTTTGTTTAAATAAAAAAAAATTAAAAATCTAAAAAAAAAAAGAGAATTTTTTTTACTGCACTTTTATTTTTGTTTTAGTTTGATTTGCTTGCTGTTTTTTGTTTTATTTTTCTGTGGTTTGTGTTTTCTTTGAGTTTTATTTGGTTTGCTTTTAGTTTTAATCTTTTGAGTGTAATTACTTTGTTAAATATGATGTTTAGCTTTTAATTTAGTTGCTGGAATTTTTATTTTAGTAGTTTAAATTTCTTTTTTTTTTCCATTTGTTTTTCTAGTTTTTGTTTATTTGTTTTATGAGTTTTCCAACTCATATGAACTTTTGGAGAAAAAAATTGAGAAGGATGCAGTCTTAGAATTAAAAGTATACTTTGCAATTTCAAGGTTATGGTATCAATCGTATTTGAACGAAATTGGGAATTATGGAGTCCAAGCTGTTATATGCGAATTTTGTCGAGGTAACCATTCAAGATTTGATTGTCAAGTGGGAAATTCTTTTTACCCTGAACATTCATATGAGGATTTCTCATTGCAAAACAACTTTCTTCCCAACACATACGACTCTGCATGGTATAATCAACCAGAATATGCATGGCTTGATCCTTCAAAGATTCTACAACATCAAAGAAAGTCACCATCAGAAGAAGCTGTGGAGAGAATTCAAGAGACTTGTGCAAAACTATGCACAATTTGAGGAATTGCGTCATGAGCTATCTGCTATATTGCGATTTCCATTGAGCAACTAGAGGTAGCATTTTCACAAAGAACTCAAGAAGACTTACCAAATAGTGTGGAAATGAACTCTAGTGAGCAAGTTGAGGAATTAGTACATTTTCAAGAGCCATTAGAAGAAGATAAAGGGCTTGAGGATCATCAAAAGGATACATTAATAACTCAAACAAGCCAAAAATTAACAAAACTAGAGGAGAGGAAGATCATGGCCGCACATCATGAAGGTTGCTCATTAAAAGAGACAAGTTCTCAACTTTTCAAGCCAGAAATTGAATTTTCAAAAGTTCAAAATGCATATACAAGTTCCCAACTAGGAATTGAAGTCAAGTGGACCTCAAAAGAAGCTAATTTGAGCATGATTACACTATAAGAGCTCAAGTCGTTGTTGCATTCACATTTTTTATTCAAGATGTGACTCATTTAGTTCTAGATGTCAAAAGCTTTCAAGGATTCCAAGCTAATACACAATTACCATATCTGAAGCTTGAAAAATACTGTGAAGATGACATCTTCCTTATATATGATTCTGGTTGAGCTTAACAAGAAAGTCAAGCTAAAGACTTGAAACACTTGCTTTTTGGGAGGCAACCCAAAGATTTAAATTTCTTTCTTTTAATTAGTTTATTTTATTTTTAGTAGTTTTTGATTTTTAATTTCTTGTTATTTGTTTTGTTTTGTGTTTTTAGGTGTCAAAGAAGAAAAATCAAAGGAGAGACATAGAAGGAGTAATCGGAAAAGGGAGCATTGTGAGCTTAAAGTTTGCAATTCAATCGCATTGCACCAATTGGGAGAGTTTTCCTTACTTTTACTCTTTATTTTGTTTAATTTCTTTGTTTTTAACGTTACAAGCTATGTTCATCTTAATTTTGGGGGTGGTTCTTTTTGTTATAAAGTTTTCTTCTTTAATTTTAGTTTGAGTCTTATTTATTTATGGTTAGGTCTAGTTTTTAAACTCTTGATTTTTGTTGGCTGAATTTTTAGTTTTAGGTGTTTTCTTAAATATTTTGATGAGCCTATGATGAGACTATGATTGAGAATAAATTGATTCTTAGGTAGTGGAATTGTTTTTGTGTATTCTCTAATGCCTAAAGTTAAATTCACATGTTGTTACTTTCAAAACTATTTTGAGCACTTTGTAAAATATGCATTATTTAGATTGTATTTTGGAGAAGGTTTGAATTAAACTAGAGTGATTATTTTTCAACTCTAGAACTTGCATAATTATTGCTTGAGGCGAAATCCTAGAGAGATGCATTACTTTGAATATGATTTAGGCCATTTTTGTTATGAGTTTGAGCCTTTCTAGCCTACCTTTGAAATATTTATCTATTAGTACCATGTTAGAGCCATTTTTAGGATGCATAAAAGATTGCATATTAGAGCCTTTTTGTTCTTTAAACCACATTGACTTACCTATTTGAGCCTAAATATATTTTTCCTACCCTATACACTTTTTTAAAGAGAGCTTATGTTTAAATGGATTTATGCTTATTAATTTGTATTTGGTGGAGTAAAGTAGAAAATAATTTGGGGGTGGTTAATGTTGGTAAAAATTTGGCTATTATGTATCTTTGATGTGGAAAAACAAGTTTGATCAAGCTATGAAAAAGAACAATTTGGGGGATAGAAGGAAAAAGAAGAAAATAGAAAAGAGAAAACATGGCTGAAAAAGAAAAGGAAAAAAAAAGTGAAAAAAGAGAAGTTGGAAAAAAAGAAAAAAAAGAAAGTGTTGTGAAAAAGAAAAAAAAAATTTGTGGAGTTTGAAGAAAGGGAAAAAGAAAAGTGTATTTTAAAGGAGAAAACAAAAAGTTTTATAAAGATATTATTCATAAGTTTTCTTTCTTTGAATTTTATTTTCCTATCCTTTTCTTTCTTCTAACCATTACCCTTTAGCCTTTACATTACAAGCTTATAAATTCTTAATGATTCAAAGTAATGCATTGATCTATATTAGTGGAGAGCAATTAATTATGTTAAGCATATGGTCGTTCATACTTTACAATCTCTATTTAATGTGGATTTATTCAATTACATGATATTGAGTGTATTACTTGATATTACACGTGCACTTGAAAGTAATGATTATGTTGAATAGAAGATAAGGTATTGAGTTGCATGATTACTTATAAATTACTTTTGAATTAATATAATTGTGCAATCTTTAAGGCACCTCATCAAGGTATTTGGGTATTTTATAGGAATGATGTTTTTAGTTTTTTCTTTCTTTGCTAGGGACTAGCAAAGTTCAATTTGGGGGTATTTCATAGGCATAAAAAGTTAATGTTTTAAAATGCCATATTTTATATTGGATTTTATTTAGTTTAGAGTTAATTGTTAATTGAGTATTTTACCAATGTCCATTTTATGAGATCAAGATATGCCTAGAAAGCTAAGACATAGACCTAACTTTTTCAACTAGAATCAATGAATTTGGAGTTCATTTGGTCATCTAAAATGTACTTGGAATATGATGACGAATATTGAAAAAATAAAAGGAAAGTGTTTTTACCTACTAGGATGACACCTATGCATGGATTGCCACATCATTACTCTGCCGCCAGGTGTACAATTATTGCCACATCATATGTCAGATTGGAGGTCAGATTATTCTAATTATATTAATTGGAATAATAATTAGAGAGAAATTTAATTCCTAAAGAGATTTGGATTATTTCCTTATATAAGTGTGAATGTGAGGCACCAATGACCTAAATAACCCTAAAGGGCCGACCATATGAAGGAAATATAGGAGATTTGATTGTGATAATATATTATCTCCTATTAGATTGGAATTAGATCTAGGGTTACCTAATATTGTATGCCTTAGTGACAACTTTGACAAGAGCTCATTGTGTTTGCATGTCTTAGGGCTTAAATTTTGGTATTTAAATTAGGAATAACTAAATACTTTGTGCTTGCTAGACTAGAATGCATTGAGGAATCAACTTCTAGTTACTTGTGGTCAAAGGGTTAACCTTATGAAATTATCATGCATTAAGACTAAATAGGATAATAGTGGTGGTCATAATCTTTGTTTCATCAAACCTTTGAACTTTTCAATAATTACTCTCGTTGCCTTGATTTGTTTTTTCTTTTAATTATTGCTGTGCTACTCAACAACAATCACTCAACCAAAATACTCTTTTACTTTGATTAATAATAGATTTAATTTCAATGCTGGAGACATTATTCACTGTGGGATTGATATCGATTTTCTCATTAAAACCACTTTATTACTTGTTGATTCATGCACTTTTGAGTTATCAATTTGCACCACAACAGCCTCATATTATGTTTAAAATGTTGGATGCCAACATCATTTATTGTTCCTTTTTTTTCATCTATTTATATTGTACAGATTGAGAGAACCTTAACAATGTCCAATTCCACCTTCCTCACTGTCTATTTTACTAGTTGTTTGGTAAAAATCTCCAATAAATATATATTTAATGCATTTGTCATTATTTCAACTATTGAATTTATTTTTTGCTATGTACTTTGATAGAGGACACATTTTCTTTTTTATTTTAGGTGATTTATTGGTATCCTTTCAATGTGTAAAAGAAGAAGAAATTTTTTTTCATGATAATTTGTTCTATGGAGTGTAGATGTGGAGTTACGTGAAAAGAACCACAAACATCCACTTCTTTTTACTTATCATAAATGATTTCCTTCTCAACACTATAAAATCAAGCCCTGGAGAAGTTCTTTCTTTAGAGAGTTTCCTCAAAAACCTGGTATGTCTGGGTCAAAGCTTGCTATCATATGGAAGTGGATCCCCCATTGCCAATTGCAAATGTTGCTCTCCTCCGAAATTATTTATTATGTATTGTTAATAAATTAATAATAATTTGTATTAATATTTGTAATGTAATCTTAGATCACAGTTTCTGAGAATATTAAATTCTTTTTTGTCCAAATTATTTGTTATGTATTTTTCATAATTTAATAATAATTTTGAGTTGGTCATAAAATGATAAACAATCTTACATTTAACAGACTTAATTTTAATTCACTAATGCATTTTTCATTTTCTCATATGTTGTTTCTTCTTTTTTATATGTATTTTGATACAGGACCACCTGTTATATTTTAGATGTTAATGTATAATAGAAGAAGGAAATTTATTTCATGAATGTTGCTTTTCTACGAAGACGATGAACAACGTATAGTTCTTTTTCCTCATCATAAAAAATTTATTTCTCATCACAATAAATACAGGCCCAGCAATAAGGTCTTGGTTTTTATTGATGATGAGAAACCTAGCACGTCAAGGTCAAGACTCACCATTATTTTCTCACTCGGCCATATAGATCCGTCTCTATGTTAGCCATACAGATGGAGAATTGGCACACATTCGATATTTAATGTAACATATTTTTAGTTAATATAAGTAAAACTTTGTAACCGGATATGATTAATAATCTTACGGTTCCATGGAGCTTAAATTTCTTTCTTATTATCCAAAATTGATTTTTATGTGTGGTTGATAGATTCATTATAATATAAAGTATCATTTTTTAATGTTATTTTGTAAGATTTTAATGCACAAAAAAAATTAACATCCACATCACTTTAGGCGAACTTTCATCACAAAACAATATCATGCATTGATATATTATAATTTGGGGGTTTATATGACACTATAGTCAGGAAAAATTTCACCTAGATTAAAAATTCATAAATTCTTATCATAGGCGACATTACAACTAGTAGCTATCTATGCCGCACGAGACGTTGTAACAAATATGTCACATATATGTAACTTACGCGAAACTTAAACTAGTTTAAGTTTTGTATATGTTATCATTATGCAACACTTACTATATATAAGTGTCGCATAAGTACATTTCTAGAAAAAGTGTCGCTTAAGTGTATTACAAATGTTGTCCAAATAGGTAACACATATAGAACAAAATTGCTTCTTATGTTGATATTTTATGTTGCATATTGTAAATACATTGATAAATATTTGTAATAAGACTTATAAGTCAATAACAAAACAATTAATGCTTTTTTCAGAAACTTTTATATTCAGAATAATTTGATAACACTAAAACCTTCTAACACCACAAGCGGACATTAAATGACATTAGGGTAAAAAATGTGCTGCGTATGTGTAACCTACTCAACGTTTAAACTAGTTCAAGTGTCGCGTATGTTATCATTATGAGAAATTTACTATATATAAGTGTCGAATAAGTATATTTCTAAAAAATGTGTCGCATAAGTATATTATAAGTGTGGTCCAAATATGACACGTTGATTCTGTGGACTGTTGTCTAAATGTCGCCCATTTTTTTTTTCAAAACCGTGGGTTCCAAAACTACTTGTTTATGTTTTTCCACCTATTTATATCATTCAGTCCAATTCAATAAACCATTTAGATCCTTTAATGATCTATGCTGTTAATTGTCTGGTAAAAATCTCTAATCTTTGACCAGCCGTTCCCATCTACTTTGATAGAGGACCACCCATTGTATTTTATACGATTTGCTGGTATCCTTTCAATGTATAATAGAAGAAGGAATTACCTTTCATGATTGCTAGTTTTATGGAATGTGGATGTAGAGCTTTGTGACAAAATCGTCAATGCTCACATCATTTTTGCTAATCATGAAAATTTTCTTCCCATCATAATAAATGCATGGTCAGTGAGATGTTGACAGTTTACAAAACTAGAATAAAGAAGTCTAGGTAAATTTTTGCCATCATCGTCTCAGTAAGCCATGAGGTTCCGTTACTATGCAAACCATTCAAACTGAACAATGCTGTGTCCAATATTTATGTTGCATATTGTTAATAAATTAATGATATTTTGTAATAGGATTTATATTCCCAAATAAATGTAATTTTGTAACAAAACTTAAATTCATTTTTTGATTATCCTATAGCTTATATGTTAAGTATCTATGGTTCATATTTTATTTTTGGCCAAAATAATAATTCAAGCTTATTCTGTTTTAATTACCACTAATAATTTTTTGGTGGACAAGGTTGTTAACATTTTTTTAAAACAATGTGAGTTATAATAATAAACTTCTATGTCAGTAATAGAATAATTAATGCTTCTTTTAGAAACTTTTTGAATTCAGAATCAGTTCATACCCATAAAACCTTCTAAACACCACATTACTAAATGTGTCGCGTATATGTAACCTACGTGACACTTCAACTAGTTTAAGTAGTTATCGCTATGCGACACTTACTCTAAATAAATGTAGCATAAGTACATTTTTGAAAAAAAAGTGTCGCGTAGATGTATTACAAGTGTCGTCAAAATAGGCGACACATATAGAACAAATTGCCTTTTATGTTGATATATTATGTTGCATAATGTTAATAAATTAGTAATAATTTGTAATAGGACTTCTAAGTCAATAACATAAAAATTAATTATTCATTCATAAAAATCTGTATTTAGAATAAGTTGATAGCACTAAAACCTTCAAAACACCACAAGCGGACATTAAGTGACATTATGGTAAAAAATGTGAACGCGTAAAAAATGTTAAGTTCACATGTTATGACTTTCAAAATTATTTCAAGCACTTTATTAAATATGCATGATTTTGATTGTATTTTGGTGAAGGTTTGCATTAATTTAGAGTGATTATTTTTGTGAACTCTAGAACTTGCATAATTATTGCTTGAGGTGAAATCCTAGAGAGATGCACTACTTTGAATATGATTTAGGCCATCTTTGTTTTGAGATTGAGCCTTTCTAGCTTACCTTTGAAATATTTATTCATTAGGACCTTATTTGAGCCATTTTTAGGATGCATAATTGATTGCATAGCAGAGCCTTTTTATTCATTAAGCCACATTGACTTACTTCTTATGCCTAATTATATATTTTTCCTACCTTATACACATTTATCAAAGAGAGCTTATGTTGAAATTGGATATATGCTTATAAATTTGTATTTGGTGGAGTGAAGTAGAAGATAATTTGGGGGTGGTTGATGTTGGTAAAAATATGGCTATTATGATGTTGAAAAAAGAAGTTCAAGCAAGGTATGAGAAAGAACAATTTGGGGGTTGAAAGGAAGAAAAAAAAAAGATGTGAAAAAGAGCATTGTTTTGTAAAGTTTGAAGGAAGGGAAGAAGAAAAGTACATTTGAAAGTAGAAAACAAACGATATATAAGCATATTATTCATAAGTTTTCTTTCTTTAAAATTTTTTATTTTCCTATCCTTTTCTTTCTTCTAAACCATTACCCTTTAGCCTTTACATTACAAGCCTATAAAGCCCTATTGATTCAAGGTAATGCATTGATCTACATTAGTGGAGAGCTATTTAATTATGTTAAGCATATGGTAGTTCATATATTTATTTCAAACTCTATTTAATGTAGATTTATTCAAGTTATTCAAGTGCAGGACATTGAATGTATTATTTGATTTTCACACACACACTTGAAAGTGATAATTATGTTGAATTGAAGATAAGGTGTTGAGATGCATGATCACTTGGAAACTACTTTTGAATTAATATGATTATGCAATCTTTGAGGCAACCTCATCAAGGTATTTGATTTTATAGGAGTATGTTTTTAGTTCTTTCTTTGCTAGGGACTAACAAAGTTCAATTTGGAGGTATTTGATAGGTATAAAATGTTAATGTTTTTATGCCACTTTTTATATTGAATTTAAGCTAGTTTATGATTAATTGTTGATGAAAAATACTTAATTATTGTATTTTTCTATTTTCAGTAAAAGAAAGACAAATACTGGAATTACTATATTTCTGTGCAACCTTTACTATGAAAATCATATCTGGAGCCACACTTTGAGGTTTTGTATGATTCCAGTTGAAAATGATTCCTGATTCACTAAGATTCAATTCTAAAAAGTTTTATTGCAAATGGTTCGGCCAATTAGTGCCAGTTTGATTTAAAAAATCAATATTTCCAACAATTGCGGCATATTTACACCATCTCGGGGAAATTAGAATTTGAGTGTCTTTCTTGTGTCTAAATTGTGCAAACAAGATATTCCTGGAAATCTAAGACGTAGATCTGACTTTTAAAATCAGAATAAATGAATTAGGAGTCCATTTGGTCATCCAAAAGGTACTTGGAATCTTCCCAGTGGTCAAAAAGATATAAAATGATAATATTTTGGCTTATTAGGATGCTATTAATGATTGGACTGCCATGTCACCACACTTCAACCATGTGTACGAAATTTGCCACATCATATGCCACATGGAAGGTCAGATTATTCTAATTATATTAATTGGAATAATATCTAGACTAAAAGGAATTAGAGTGAGATATAAATTTGATTCCTAATGGGATTATGAATGTTTCCTTATCTCTAGTGTGAACACGAGACACATTTACATTAACATCCTTGAGGTGGCCGGCCATACTAGGGAAGATAGGAGTTAGAGATTGAGTTTACATTTTATCTCCTATATTCTCTAGGTTTTAGAAGGGTTTTTGGGTTAAACCTCTTCTAAACATTCCGTATAAATACCATGCATTGCTGAAGGGAAAACACACAATTCACATTACCATTCTCACTGCAACATTCTCTCCCTTTCTAGCCGTACACCTTGTTCTTATTCTCTCATTTCTCACAGCAAAACAACAGCTTTATTTAAGGTTTTATATTCAGTTTTGAGTGCTATTTCACAGTAAGATTGTGATATACAAAGCCTAGCAGAAGGGAGAATTTTGGCCAAGCCATTGGAGGAGTCAACCTTGTGGCTTGGATCATAGTTTAGAAAAGCCAAGAAGAGAAGAGTGAAGGACTAATTTTCAGCAGCCATCAACTTTGGATTTGATTTCTTTTCTCTTATTTTCTTTCCTATTTAAACTATGTTATCTCTTATTTATTTGATGGATAATTTAGAGATGATGTGTAGCTAATTTTTCTATGAGGATTATGATGTAACCCTATTACGAATATTTAGTGTTTAATGCATATTTGAGTTTGATTCATGTTAAGGTTAATATTTCATTGTAGTTCTTAATGCTTTCCATGAAAATGTGGATTGATTTAGTATTTATATTGACTTAGGAATAAGGGATATAAATATGGATGGACAATGAAATACATGGTTATAGGAATATTGCATGCCTTAGTGACAACTTTGATAATAACATATTGAGTTTGCATGTCTTAGGGCTTAAATTTCCGTATTTATATTAGGGATAGTTAAATATGTTGTGCTTGCTAGATTAGAATGTATTGAGGAATCAACTTCTAGTTATTTATGGTTAAAGGGGGGTTAACCTATGAAATTTATAATGCATTAGGGCTAAATAGAAGTAATAGTGGTGAAGTCATAATCCTTGTTTTCTTAAAATCTTATAAACTACTTGCTGCCTTGTTCTTGTTTTTGATATTGCTTTCATTTTAATTCATGCTTGGTTACACAACAACAATCAATCAAACACTCTTTTACTTTTCTAGGTTTAATTTACAATTTATTTAATTTCAATACTAGAGTCATTATTCCTCGTGGGATTGATATCAATTTTTTTTGTTTTGAAGAAATCCACTTTATTACTTGTTGATTCGTGCATTTGCGGGTTAATCTAAAATATACCACAACAAAAGTTGGACAAGATGAAATTGCTACTAATATGCCACCTAAGATTTTATGGTACTTTCCTCTTATTCCATGTTTCAAAGGAATATTTTGGAGTGTTGAGGCATCTAAAATTTTGACATGGCATGCAACTGGGAGAAAAGTTGTACAAGGCAAACTGCAACACTTATCAGACTCTTTAGCTTGGAAGTTGGTTGGCAGTTTGTGGCCTAACTTTGAAGATGAAGATAGGAATTTGAAACTCGGTATTGTATCTGATTGGATAAATCCACACAATATGCAGAATGTCAAGCACAGTTGTTGGCTAATCATCACAGTTGTGTATAATCTTTCTCCTTGGTTGTGCATGAAGCATAAATTCACGATGTTAACTCTTTTAAAATATGGACTGAAACAACCCAGCTCCTGTATTGATGTATACTTAGAGCTGTTAATTGAAGACTTAGTGTGGGATGAGGGTATCAGAGCGTTCAATGCATATCGTTTAGAAGAGTTCACTTTGCAAGAAATTCTGTTGTGGACAATAAATGATTTTCCTGCTTATGTGTCTAGTCATTTATAAAGGGATATTATGCTTGCGCAGTAGGCAGTGAAAAAAATATTTGCAATGTACTTGAATAAGGGAATGAAAATGAGTTTTGTTGGGCATATGAGGTTTCTTCCACCAAATCATCCTTTTAGACTGTAGAAAAAGGCTTTCAATGGGCATTAAAAGTATAAATGCCTCCGATACCATCAACATGAGAGGAAATCTTAGATAAGCTTAATGCAATTGTTTTTGAGACCATCTACGATAAAGCTAAAAATACTTTTGGAAAAAAGATTAATATTTTCTGAGCTAGAGTTCTAGAAATAATTGTATGTTAGATGCAACTTAGAGGTCATGCATATTAAGAAAAATGTATGTAAGAGGACAGTTGGTTCATTGCTTCACATTGTTGGAAAGATAAAAGATTGAGTTAATTCTCGATGAGATTTGGTATAGATGGGTTTGAGGATGAAATTGGCCTCTGTGATTGGTATAAAAAGAACTTTTTTCCCACCTACTTTCTATACACTATCGAAGCAAGAAAAGAAATTGTTTAGGTTTGCCACACATTTTTGAAAAATGTGCGACATGTAATAGTAAGACTTTTTTTTTCTTCAATGCCATTTGTAAGAAGTCCATTGAAGCTACTAAGTTAGATCCCATACATAATGATCTTGTTACAACATTGTGCTTTCTAGAAAATTTTTTTCCATCGTTGTTCTTTTACATAATGGTTCAATTAACTGTCCATTTGGTAAGAGAAGTAAGACTTTGTAGACTAGCGCATTTCAGGTGGGTGTACCTATTTGAGTGATACATGAAAATACTAAAAGGAAATGTGCGTAACAGAACTCACCCAAAAGGTTATATCAACATTTGCAAAATATGGTCAACTGAAACTATAATTTTGTTAACTTAAATAATGAAACAATGTTTATGTACTTTTGTTTTTCAAAAAACAAAATGTCATTTAAAGTGTAAAAATTTTAAGAAATATTTTTGGCCCAATATTTATAGACAAATTATTTAACAAAGATCTAGACAACATATAAGATGAATCTAGAGTCATGTGAGTTGGTATTTAAAACAAGACAACTCAGATATCCTGCAACCATCAGTTTGCACTCCATTTTGCCAAAATGCCTTTATGGAATTGGTTAGGCTTACTGGCTAGGAATGATCTCTTACCACCAGTCCAAACACAATTAGGGAGTCTTGGACAAGCTTCCTATATTTTCAATGTGGATCAATATGATTGGATTTAAAGATACTCAACTTTGGCCGTTAGTTTCTATCTTCCGATAGCAATTATGATCACCTACAGTGAAGAATAATCAAATTTAAGGTAATTTTTCGCTTCTCATGTATTCAATATCATTTCGGTATATAAATTGTATCTTGTGGACTTGTCCCAAAGAAACACCCAAAATTGACGGAAGATTGAATTTTTAGTTTAAAATTGGACTGTCCCAAAATAAAATTAATTGAAAATAGAGTTCAATTAGGTTCTTAGAGGTCATGAGAACCTAACCCATTGCTCAATTTTGGTTAACTTTAGAGAAATCAAAAATCTCTAATTTTGGATAATTAACTGATAGTGGCTATTTTTTAATAACCAAATTTGATCAGCAGCTTTGGTAATTATTGGTTTCTAAGAGTAATTAAGGACTAAAAAAACTCCCTTAGGCTTTCGATTAATTTTTTGGCAATTAAGATAAGTTTTTGGTAAATATTTTTAGGCACCCTAGCTATGAAGTGATCTGGATCAATTAGGATTACACTGCATATCTATGAGTGCAACTTTATTTTCTAAATGATTGTTGGAGAAATTGCATAATTATTTATTAATGGCTTGATTTCATACTATTTACGAATTTAATTGCATATTTAATTACTGATATTAGATATATAATTAAACATGCTTATATGATTTACTATCTATGTATGGCATCAATGATTTAACTATAAGTAGTTTTTGAGTCTTTAAGATTTAAAATTATAGAAATTATATTGAATTTAATTTGATTTGCGGTTTTCTGAATTGTTTGGTAAATTGATGATTTTAAATAAATTTAGGCATTTAAAGTTTGGGGTTGTTTTGCAAATTATTAAAGTTTTCAAATAATTTGAGGTTTGAGATAATGGTCTTACCACATTGTACCGGTGATGTATATAATGAGATTATGCGAGTTATATATTGGCCATCATCTAGTTGACCTGCAGGAGAGAGATATTATGAGATCAAGCCTCAATGCTTTTTAGGACGTGGGTAAAGTTAATATGAACATTCTTTCCCCCCCTGCCTTGTGAGCTAATGTTGTTTGCTGCTGTGGGGAGAAGAAAATCAATGGAGAAAAAAAATGAGAGGTGGCCGACCAAGGTAGACAGGTAAAAAGAGAAAACTCTAAGGCTTAGAGCCTTGCAAGTAAATTGTTTTAGGGTTTGGCTTAAAATGATATTATATAGGAGCTAAGGTTTTAATATAAAAAAATAAAATTAAACCCTATAGTAGCTGAAATGTATTTTGGTAATTAAACAATTAACCTAAAGTCTCATAATGTACAAATAGGTTAACTAAGGGCAAAGTTGAAAAATTAGGAGGAAAAAACCACAAATATTGGAGAAAATCTAGGGATGACTAGAAATAGTATAATTCAACCATTTAAGGTTGAATTTTCACGCTATAGGAGTCAATGAATGAGGCCACAAATCATACAAAGTTCATATGATATTAAATATGCTCCAATTATGCTCTAAGTATGCTCCAAGTGTGCATGGCTGATGTGGCAATTACTTTTTCCATGTTTTAGCTCAATAATGATGTGACAAGATGACTTAGAATGATGTGGTTAAATAACACACTTGGTTATTGATGATGTGGCAACTCTAGTATTGAATGTTTAGGCATCATCTTAGTTTGCTTTAACACTTTCATTTTATATCTCCAATGTCCATCAGCCAGATTCAAACCATCTTTTGTATGACCAACTCAACTAAAAAATTACAAAAATTAGTTATTCAAGTCAGAGATATTAGTTTTATGTCTTAGCTATCCAGAGAAATATCATATGCACGATTTCGACAATGATAACGCACTTAAAATTCAATTATTCCATAAGTGTGCAAATTTGTTGCCAACTGCAAATTTCTTAAACTTTAAAGAATAAAATGAACTGTTTGAACAACCCAATTAGCATAAAATTTTGCAGAGATGATCTTTGATAAGTGAAGAAATTTATTCAACTGTATTCACTAAAAAATTCATCTTATAGCTCCATATATGCTCAACAAAGTATTAGTTGTTTTCACAAAAAATGTTCCTTTGTACCTAAAATTGGAACAATAATAGTAGAGAAAGCATTTCTTGACAAAATAAGCATAATCTAACAAATGTTAAAGTAAAAGGATAGCATAAAATGTTGTAACCTCTATGCTTATCAACTGTCCACAAACTAACATTTATCAGTTCCTTAGCAAATAAAAGGAAATTTAGCTTTAAAATATCATTTATAAATAACATGATTTTGGATGCCTCATAGATTGCATAATATATGAACTCAAAATTTAATTTCAAAGTACCATGCAACTCAAACTTTATTTTCTATTCAATATATAATCTCTCCCAAGTGTGTGTGTGAATAAGATCAAAGAAATGAATGCTTGTGAACTTCATATGTATTACATAATTAAACACTCTCTATTAGTGTAGACTAATGCATCATCTTAAATCAGTACATCTTTATTGGCTGTAATGTAAAGGCTAAAGGGTATTAAAACACTGTGTGTTTGGTCATATGATTGGATGCATCTATATCAATAATCTATGTACTGCTCTTAGAGATTGCAGATAAAATAGATGCCTTACTAACAATACTTGGATGAGAAACATTTGCTACATGCTGAAATTGTTCATCTTCTGTAGTAGCTTTAGTAGCCTTTCTTGTAATCTGCTTTTGAGGTTTTTTGGTGAAGTCCAACCAATTAGGATAACTAATAATCTTATAGCACTGCTGTTTTGAATGACCTGTTTCACCACAATGAGAACATACCAGGATGTTGGATTTTTCAGTTTTGTGATTTTGATTTATTAAGTTTCCAAATGTGACTCGAAAAGAGACGCCAGTAGGTGGTCCTTGTTAACACCTGTTGAACACCATAGCCCAGTTTTTAAAAGTCCCATGAGAACCCCTTATTGTCTTTTTTCTGTAGGTACTCTCTTCGGACATAAGCATAATAGCTCTCCAAATCGAATTTAGCACACTAAATGCTATTTTGTTTACTTGAGATGCATGTAACTCAAAACAATGGCTATTTGAGACAAAAAAAAAATTATCAACTCTAAATGTGCAACTAAATCATTACCAAAAAAATTAAACTCAAGAAATAAACAAAAAGATAAAAAAAAATAAGTTAAAAAAAAAAACAAAATAACAAAAAACTGAACTTGCAGTAAAATCTGGACAGCAACACTAGCATTGACAAAAATTCAAGACAAAACTTAAAAATATGAAAAATTAATCTAGACACTCCTAATATGCAGAAAAAGAATTACCAATAAAAAACACACAAAAAATATCAAGTAAATGTGCAAAACATACCTTGAGAACACAACTGATGGGGCAGCAGCTGTTCTACTCAAAATAAATTTAAAACAAATATTAAACCATGCAAAAATTGAAAGGAAATTAATCTATAATAACCTAGACACATAAAAAAATGAAATATAATTAAAAAGAACCAAAGAAAATCGAATTCAAATGCCTACAATACACCAATCCCAAGAATGGAACAAAATTTTGTAAAACTAGACGACTTTGATTCAAACTACATAAGGAAACCTAAAATGAACGCAAAACAATTTTTTTATATGAACATAACACACAGAGATACTCAAATAACTAAAGAACTGAATAAAATAGAAATTCAAACACTAAAAACACACTAAAACCGAAAATAACAAAAATCGGGAAAATATTTTTTTCTTTTTATTATCTGAAACTTTAACACACTAGAATGACTAGAAATAATGTATGGATAACATCAGTAAAAATTTATAAATACTCCCTAATATGCCAGATGAAAGTATGCAAAAGAAAAAAATTAACTAATATCTCTAACTAACCGAGAGTTGAACACAACAAATCTGGACGAAAATCTTTTTATTTTTAAAACTGAAACTCTATGACACTAAAAACACTAAAATAAAATTTCAAAATTCTGGAAAAATTTTAAAATGCAGTATGATGAATGATAACGAAAGAGACCAAAGAAAAAATTAAAATAAAATGTAAAAACAACTCGAAACATAAAACGATAAAAACTGGAGAGACTTGTTAAAAACTGAAAATAACAATACATGAAATAAAATTATTATTATTATTTTTTGTATAGTTTTTTTTTACTCTAAAAACTCAAAAAAAAAAAAAAATCAAAATAAGACAGAAAAACAAACACAAAAACTGAAAAATACTCAAAAGACACAAAACCTATGAAAACCAAAAAAAATATGAAAAGAAATAACTTATCTCTTCTTGTGCCTTGCTAGCCAATTGTTGTCTTGAAATTGTGGAGTTTGAATCTTCAAATTCCATTAGCTTTCTCTACAACGAATCACCAATCAAACATGCAAAAATCAAAAGAAAAGATGTGCAATAAAACGAAACAAAGTAAAAACAAAATAACTTTTTTTTCTTTTATGTGACCGAAATTAATCAAAACACAAAACAAAAAAATTAGATAGCAAACAAAGATATCATTTCAATGCAAATTGGCCAATTATGCAAAAGAAACAAAACCTAGCATGCAATCTACAATACTGAATTTAAAAATAAATAAAAAATGCTTAAAGTACCACTAAATCTAGATTTACTAATATTAAGAAAATCTAATTTCCGGCAACAGCACCAAAAACTTGCCTGTGCGTGTTTGTATTAACAATTATTTTTGAAAGTATATGAATTGCGCCAAGTAATAAAGTAGATGTTGTGTGAACAATTCAGGATGTTGATTTCACAGGGATTAGTTCCTAAGTACTAAAAACTAAATCTCAATGCACTATTTAAGCTAGCAAATAATATTGGACAGCAACTAAATTGATTTTGTGGAATCATAATGCATAAAAACAAAGAGAATACTAAGAACAATGAACATGAAATAAAGTACAACAATTAAATCAACTAGAAAACTCTTTATATTGAAAAGGTTAAATGACATCAAGAAATCAAACACAACAAAAAGAGAGATTAGCCATGAATATGATGATGGATGAATGATGATTTCCTGCTGGTTGCTGATGATTGATGGTGATGGAATGAAGCTTCAATAGTGGTAGTGACTATGGATGTGCAGCGGCTTGAAGGGGGTGATGATGTTATATGGCTTGCCTCCTTGTGATGCTCCTTGATGTGTTCAGCTATGTCTTAAAATATATGAGAATGGTTGCTGTTTGTGGAGTGAAAAATAATAGAGAGATGATAAAAATAAATGGTGGAGATGTGGGTGGCTGCTAGAGCTTTGTGAAGAGATGATGGAAGACTGATGAGGCTGCTGTAACTAGGAGTTCTAATGGTGTTTGCTGATGTGGGGGAGAAGAAAATAAATGGAGACAAAGAAGAAGAGGTGGCTGGCCAAGGTAGAGAGAAAAGAAGAGAAAACCCTAAGGATTAAAGCCTTGGAGGTCAATAGTTTTAAGGTTTGGTTGAAAATTATATTATATAGGAGATAGGGTTTTTAATTTTGTAAATAAAAAAAAGTTTAAATTGTATAATAGCTTAAATATAGTTTGGAAATTAAATAATTAACCTAAAGTCTCATAACGTAAAAATAAGTTAACTAAGAGCAAAACAAAAAAATTAGGAGTAAAAAGGCACAAATGTGAGAGAAAAACTAGGGTTGGTCAATACAATTTTACCATGTATTGTTGAACTTTCCAGCTACAGGAGTCAATGAATGAGGTCACAAATTAGACCAAATTCATATGAGATCAAATAAGGCAAATATATACACCAATTATGCTCCAAGTATGCTCTAAGTGTGCATGACTATTGTGGCAATTACTTCTTCTATGTTTTAGCTCAATATGGATGTGGCAAGATGACTTGGAATGATGTGGCAAAAATAACATATCTAGTGATTAATGATGTGGCTATCCTAATCTTGAATGCTTAAATGGCATACTAGTTGGCTTTAACACTTTTATTTTATATATACAATGTTTGTCAGCCAGATTCAAACCACATTTTGAGTAACAAATCAACTCAAAATCCAATTTTTCCATAGGAGTGTAAACCTATCGCAGTTGCAAATTTTTTCAACTTTAAAGAATAAAGTGCACTGTTTGGACAATCCAATTGACATGAAATTTTGCAGAGATGATCTTTGATGAGCTAAGAAATTTATGCAACTGGATTCACTGAAAATTTGATGATGATGTAACCATGTGATGATGACGCTGGAGTTGATGACGATGTTGTGATGATATTGCGATGATTAGGATGGTTCTCATTATTTATGCAATTGGTGACAATGATGATATTTTATTGATTTTAAGATATTTTAATCGAATTTGAAAGTATTAAATTGAGTTTTTAAAGTAGTTTTATCCAATGTTAAATTTGTCACGGTTAAAGTATTTTGGGGTAATACTTGGATTTTGTAAAATGTTTGCAAAACATGGAACATTTCAAATGAGTGACATAATGTTTTAAGCGTAAAAACAATTTACACATTGGGTATTTATTTTATAACTAGCTATGGGCACACATTGAGATATTTGTATCTCAAGTTTTATATTTTAACTTTGGTCCCTAGCTTATAGATGAGATTGATAGTCTACACATTAGCATCGAGATCTACTGCTTCCCCGCTCTTACTGCTTTTCTTTCATTTATTAGCTATCGTGCTATTTTAAATTGGTTTACTTTAAAACCATATTTTATCTTGTATTTTTTGAACTCTTCTCTAGATGGCTTTGATGTGTGGCCTAAACATATTTAATTATGCTTCCGCACTACGTTTGTATTATCTTGTTTTCTACATCGTATATGCTCTTAATTTACTTCTTGTTTGTCAATCAACTCTTTTTTGATGATGGTTTGACAGATGATCAAATGGGAATCCGGTGGAATCATTTGCAGGGGTGACCTTTCTGAAAAATCTTGGGAAGATCTGTGGGGTAAGTTCTGTCATTAAGAACTTGCCTAAGAATACATTCATGAAATCTCTGCCATTTTCTATGGATATGATAGATTGATGAGAGGACCAAAAACACTGTGTGTTTTGTCATATGATTGGATGCACCTATATCAATAATCCATGTACTATTCCTAGAGTATGCAGAAAAGATAGATGCCTTACCAACAATACTTGGACGAGAAACATTTGCTACATGTTGAAATTGTTCATCTTCGGTAGTAGCTTTAGTAGCCTTTCTTGTAATTTACTTTTGAGGTTTTCTGGTGAAGTCCAACCAATCAGGATTACTAATAATCTCATAGTACCGCTGTTTGGAATGACCTATTTCACCAAAATGAGAACATCAAAATTTTCAATTTGGTGATTTTGAGTTTCTAAATGCAGCTTCAGAAGATACGCCAATAGGTGGTCTTTGTCAACTCCAATTGAACACCATAGCCGAGTTTTTAGAAGTCGCACAATAACCCTCTATTGTCCTTTTCCACAGGTACTTTATTAGAACATAAGCATAACCACTTAGAAAAATGTGTATTCGGAACCTAGCCAATGTTGAATGCAACTAGACAACTTCGTCAACTGTTCCTGCTTGAAACGTAGACCGATTATCAATTTCCTAAAACATTGTTGAATGCAACTAGACAACTTTGTCAGTTGTTCCTGATTGAAACTTTAGACCTATGATCGATTTCCTAAAAAATAGGAACCAGTTTATTATAGTATGTAGATAAAGGACGACCATTTTGTGTGGTGGAAAAAGATTGTCGATTTAATTCAAAAATATACGTTTCATTGGATCCATAGTAGAAGGTTTTTAATACATCATCCTATATCTCCTTGGCAGTGGAAAGATGAATAACTTTTTTTAATCTATAATGGTGTCATTGAGTCAATGAGCCAACTCTTAAATTTGTTGTTTTTAGTAATCCACGTATTAAGATTTGGATCTCCAAGATCTGGTTTCTTTGCTTCCCCAATGAGATATTTAGCTTTGTTTTGAGAACCAATATGCATCTCTATGAGTTGAGATCATAGTGAGTAATTAGTCTAATTGAATGTGATCCTAGTCAATGCAGTCATGAATGCAAAAATATCTTGATGAATAATCATTTGTGATGTTCGTTTCAGATTGGTTGATACAATTGAAGTTGTCTGTTGAAGATCAACCATCAAAATTTTGGATGAATGATTATACAGCAGATACAATATTTGAGATAAGAATTTTGAGAAACAAACTTCGATTCAAGATAAGAACTTCAAAATTCAAAATTCAATTCATTTAAGAACATTCTTCAGGATCAAATGCTCTCATACCATGTAGAAATTCAAAATCTTGAAATAATATTTTTCACTAATATTAGTTGTCTCTATTGAGAAGGTATATAAATGAACAAGCCTATACAATACAAAGAAACATATACAATACAAAGAAACGTGTACAATATAAGGAAACTTATACAATCTATGAAAATATCAATATTTCTATAATCACTCTATACCAAATATATCATAGTTAAGTAAAAATTTAAAAGACCATAATCAACTAATTAATCTTACAAATAATATTTATTTATAATAATAATATATTAATACCTCATACTTACATATACAAGTCATTCCGCACTGCAATGATTTTTCAAGGCCAGATAAGGCTACATGAGAACTTGGATAGTATTGTAGTGCTATACTTCTGAGGCCTCTCAAACCCCCACTTTCCTTTTGCGCATTTACGTTTTTTTCCGTTTTCTTTTTTGAAATCACATTGCAGGTTCTACAATTCTCCATTCCATTAACATATTAAATAATATTATTTTTCTTGTGAAATAATAAATAATATTTTTAAGGAAATACAATGTTATATATAGAGAAATATTTTAATAGAATTTTTACTAAAAATGTATTATCACCAGCAGCTTCATCAATAAAATAGATTATCAACAATAAATTATCTCTGATAATAGATTTTGAATGACACCCTTAATGGAACATCATGAAGGTAGAAGGACTCAAATATATATATATATATAAATATAAATAGAAAAATTCTAAAATAAAAATATTTTTATTTTATTAAAATAAAAATTATAACTAATGATATATTTTAGTGACAAAGCTAAAATTTTTGTTACTGATAATTTATTTTTAATAACGTTATTTTTAGAATTGCTACTAGGAATATATTTTAAGTGAATCTTTATTTTATTAAAATGAGCGTATAGAAGTACTCTATATATATATATTACTTAACATATCTTCATACCTTGCACTCTCCTATTTTATGGTAATGATTAAATACAGAAAGAAAGATTGAGAATGCCTAGAGTATATAATAAGGTGCACATTCAATTTTGAACTATATATAAATGATTACAATGTTCAGCTGGCTTGTCAAGCTAATTAGATAACTTTATTAATTATTAAGTATTTAAATTACATTAATGAAAAACATATCGGCTGGTCTTAACTTGTAGCTTAAGGAAACTAACTCATATTAATTAATTATTTGACATTAGGATTGTGTAATTTGACACTAAGTTATTGTAAACACACATTGGATGAAATCAAACAGATATAGTACTTCGATCATCATTAAACTTATGGCAGATCCTAGTCCTACTCTGGCACGACAGAACATGAGTTTCATTCTGATTCTACAGTTGAAATCCTTTCTGATGAAGATATTGGTGAAACCAATACCACTGCTCCAAGACCTTCAGCAACCGGAGAATCCAGTTACCCGAAAAATAATATGGGCCTTTGGATCAATCTTGATGATGTTCTCCCTCACTAGTGGGATAACAAGTTCAAAGAATTCGCCGCTTGGATGGATAATCAAGCTGTTCATCCTTATGCTAATCCTAGAGTTATCCTCATTGAATTTATGTCTAGAACTAATGGGTTTCTTCGCGACTGGTGACAATCTTTCAGGGAATACATTCAACTTCAGTTTTTAAGTTTTTCCCTCAATCAGGCTCTCTTTGAACTCCGCCTCCAATTCCTTGGCAAATCCTAACCCTAGTAAGAGCAGAATCGCAAATGTTATTTTGCAATGAAGTGTTGCTCTCTGAAGAAGAAATACTTAGACTTTCCCTATCAAAGAATGTCCAAGCTTTTCTACTCTCTCAATGGCTTTGATAGCATTGAGCTCAAACATGTGTATATTACATCTCTTCCAGATGATATCCAGCCCGAGCTTGAAAGAGAAGTTACCTTAGATCAGAGAAGTCTCAACCATATCACTTTGGGTTAGATTCACCAGAAAGCCCTTATTGCCCTTGACAAGATATGCGAACAGCATACTTACTGGTCCAGATTTATGAGTCAAGATTCTAAATTTGAGAAGCTTTGCCGGAAGCCTTACCTGCAAATCAAATGCAAAGATAAGAAATGTGCTTGTTCCACAAAAAAGAAGAACCACTCCCAGAAATATCCTTATTTGTCTCAGAAAAGGAAATTCAAGTTTCCTTTCAAAAGGAAGGTTTGTTTCTTCAAAAGAAAACCACAAGGTCACATTAGCAGTAAATCTGATCGCTGCTTTATCTGTGGAAAGAAAGGTCACTTTGCAAAAGATGCCCCAACAAGTAGCATATATATGCCCGTCTTGTTCAGACTCTTCAAGCTGAAATTTTGTCACAAAAAGACAAATAAGTTGATATTGAATCCCTTTATGAAGAACAATTGCAAGACGATGATGATACAGTCTTTGCTATCCATGATTATTTTTTAGAAGCTTCTGATACTAATTTTGAGCCCTTATACAAGCTAGAACAGATATTCAATATCAATTAGTCTCCTCTTCCAATTCCAAATGTTGAGGTAGACTCCCCGCTCTCTAAATATGATAATCCTATTAAGCTCATTGCTTATATGGATACTGGTGCTCATAAAACCATGATGAATCCTTCCATTCTTCTGGAAGATCAATGGATCACATACAAAGAATACTTCAAAGTTGCTAATGACAAGATTTTCAAAGTAGATCTGATCTCTAAAAGGAAGACAGGGATTAAATTCTTCCCTAAATGTGTCATCTGGACTCATGTTCTTGGAAGCAAGCTTCATGACAAAGATCTCTTGATTGGTATGGATACTTATTTCCAGGCCCAACATCTTCATATTCTTCCCACTGGAATAAAGTATAAAAATCAATTCAAACCTTATACTAATGTTTCAAAGCTTTTTTCTCTACAACATGCTTCTCCACAGTATTCTGAGATCTGGTCTAATCTCCTTTGCCTCTGTGCTAATTCCCATGAAGATTTTGAAAAGCAGCATCCTTTTCCATTGTGGAAAAATCAGGCCTTCTTCATCCACTTACCTTTCAAAAAGAATGAAGGTATCAATCCTACTAAGGCTTCTCATCCATGAATGACTCCTTCAGATCTTAAGCTGGCCCGAGATCAACTTCTGGCCCAAGGTCTTATAGAGCCTACAACAACAGATTAGGCTTGCCAGGCCTTCTATGTAGAAAAAAGATCTGAAGTCATCCGAAAAATGAAGAGACATGTCATAGATTATAAACCCCTTAATCTCTTACTGAAAGATGACAAGTTTCCCCTTCTAAAAATCCAACCCTTGTTTGCCCAGCTTCACAAGGCCAAAATCTTTTCTAAATTCGATCTCAAAGCCAATTTTTGGCAAGTTGGTATTCATACCATTGATGGGCCCAAAACAGCCTTTTGCATACCTAATGCTCAATATCAATGGACTTTACTTCCCTTTGGACTCAAAGTTGCCCATTCTCTTTTCCAGAAAACAATGTTGAAAATCTTCGAGCCCATTCTAGACAATACCCTTGTCTATATTGATGATATCCTTATCTTCTCTGATTCTCATGAATCCCATCAGGTTCTGCTGACGCAGTTCCTAGAAATTACCCAGCAACATGGTATCATGCTCTCAGAATATAAGAGTTTCTTGGCTCAGTGTTCTATAAACTTTCTTGGCCTTCACATTCAAGATGGAATATACCAGCTTGGTGATCACTTAACTTAGGAATTGTTAAAATTCCTAGATGAAAATCTCAAACAATTCCTAAGAATTGTGAACTATTTTAGATATTTTCTTTCTCAGGTTGCTCAACATACAAGCAAATTCTCAGCTCTGCTGAAGAAAGAACCCCCTCCATGGAGTCTATCCCAGACCCAGGCTATAAAAGCTCTGAAGGACATTGCTGCTCATCCTCCTCCTTTAAAAAGCCCTGGAACAGGACAGTGGATACTTCAGACAGATGTCAGCGATGACTACTGGGGTGCCATTCTCCTTGAAGAAGATGATCATGAAAAATGCCACTATTGCGAACATGCCAGTGGCTAGTTTAAACAGGCAGAAAAACATTACCATACAATTTACAAAGAAGTCCTGGCAGCCAAGTATGGTATTAAGAAATTTGAATTTCATATGCTTGGCTATCATTTCTTGATCCACATGGATAATTCATCATTCCCCAAGGTCCTTGAGTTCAAAAATAAGGCCCTTCCTGATAAGCAGTTGTTGAGGCTTAAAGAGTGGTTTGCAAAATATGACTATTTATTCAAACATTTAAAAGGAAAGGAAAACCTCATCCCTTATCTTCTGTCACGGCCTCAGCCTATGAAGCTCATCTCACACATTTCTTCATTCCCTTTGATTCTAATGGTCAACCCTCCTCATCTTCCTGATAGAGCAACTATTCATCTAGATCTACCATCTGATTTGAATCCCCAATTTCCTTCTCACATCATTCTTGAGTATGCCAAGCACAAAAGAGTTTCCTATCTGTACCATGTTTTCCATTGGATGGATCAACTACATCATTCTTATCTCCTGCGTGAGATGATGTATTCTACGGTCCCTTTGTACATTGATCCAAAACAGTCCTTTTTTGATGAACTCTTTTGGTACATTTGGTGCTGTGTCACAGAGCATACTATTGCTCTTGTCCTTCCAACCATCCCTCTCCTTGATCATTTGGTCGATCTAGCTAATCATGACTCACTTTTATGGACCTTCCTTGAATGGTTCCATGGCCTTTCATGGTGTAGAGATGAACTTTATAAAATTCTTCAACACAAAAACATATGGAAGTTCACTCCGGCTCTCTAGAAAAAGATGTCATATGTTTTCCTTCTCCACAGGCCTTATTTATTGAACAAGACAACGAACAAATGTTGGGCTCAAGGCATGGCCTATGAATAGGAAACTGTTCCTGATACCCTTCTAAACCAAGCCCAGAATCAACAGCTCAGCCTTATGCTTTGCGAACTTAATTGCCTTGATTCTATCCTAGGCCTAGATGAAGTCTTTATAATCCCTGAAAGTTCTCCCCTTTCAGCTAATCTAGGACCAGCTAATCCTACAAACCCAGGCCCATCCATCACTGGTCTCTCAAGCCTCTTTGAAAATCTGGCAGATAATATTCCTCTAGACAGGCCCATAGATCTTTCTCAGATTCCCCCAGAGTACTTTCAAGACTCCCAAGACCCATATGAAGATGTTGACATGCTCATCGATGAAAATGTGGGTCCCCCAAGTCCTCTTGACCCTCCGACAATGCCTTGGTGGAAAAATACTAGACGAGGATCATCTCTTGATTCTGATGATACAGACTATAGGAACCTCAACGTGTCCCCAAGCCAAAACAGCATGTGATAGCTTCAGTCCGAATCACTTTTACTTTCGATGGCTTTCCTTTTTTACTTTCTACTTTATGTAAAATAAAGTGTGTGCTTCTACTTTTACTTTTTTCTTTCGGCAGCTTTTACTTTTACCTTCGCTTTTCCCCTTGTAATTTAGCAGTTTGTAATCATGCTGTCATGTTTTCTCTTTCTATAAAAGGAGCCCTCTTGTGCAGTTATTGACAGAGGAAAATTAAATAATATGTCCAGTTTGCTTTAAAAAATGATTGGCTAAGTTTCTTTCTTCTTTCTTTGAGTATCCTTAGTTATAATATATTCATCATCATCTGAGATGTAAGTATGCTATATACTCGCTTTCTATGAAGGATCTTGTACATGAGAAAGCATTTGTCTGTTGATCCAACAGATGCTTAGGTTTTTCTCTGGTTAAGCATTACTCAAAGAGGCCAAGGATACTACCGTGCCCAAGAGAAGCTTTTTGTATCGGCATACCTGTGTAATGCTTCACCTATAGAAATGCCTAGACCACTCTTTCCAAATTAATGTCTTAATATCATGAAAGCAGTATTGCTTACTGACTAATGCTTTTGTCATGAACTTAGGCCATGTTTGATAGCTTGTATTGGATTGTATTACAAAGAGGTATTGTATTAATTTTGGATTAATACTATGTTTTGTTGTTGCTTTGTATTGGATTATATAATACACCTCAAATTTTTAATACAACATATGATGTATTATTTAATACATCAAAATTTATTTGTATTAAATAATACACACCTGAGAGCTTTAAGATTTTCATTCTTTTTTTCTTCTTCTTGGGGCATATCCACTGTCAAATTGTTAAGTAATTTTTTATGCTTTATTTTTTCCGCTAGCCAAACGGTAAAATTTTTAAATTGGAAACAACGATTCTCTTAGATCATCATTTTATATTATATTTGTAATTTTCATTGTTTTTGTTTGGAACTTTTGCTATCCAAGCTTAAAAATAAGTGAGAAAAAATAAAATCCACAATCTCAGTCACATTTGCCATTAATTTATTTTTAATATTTCTAGAAACTCACTAATGATAAGTATTAAAAACTTAAATATTAAAAGTTAAAAACTTTAATAAAATTAAAACTTAAAAGCTTTAATAAAAG